>JAVQJL010037063.1:0-16486 GCA_036024295.1 Nannoperca obscura
TATTTCTTTAAAGTTAAGACTAGTTTAAAGTCATCTTCATTGAAAAGTACAGTGCTTTTCCTTCAAAAATAAGGACATTTCAATGTGACCCCAAACTTTTGAACGGTAGTGTAAGTCTAGCCATCGACTGCATGTACCCGAATGCACTCCCAAATATTTATAAATTATGTATTCGAAATCTAGAAACCTTTAGGTGGCCCAGAGCGGACTGGGAACACGAGTCTTCTGACATGGAGCTACAGCACAGCAGTGTAATCTTAAGTAGCCAATTATAACCCTGTAACATAAACTAGATCTTAGTACTTTATACTTCAAAGGCCACCGGCTTTGAACTCTTTAAAAGTCAAGTCTCAAGGGAAAGTGGTAAAAGCATTGCATCATAACAGGTTTGGCCCAGTGAAGAGCTCGAGGCCATCAAGTCTACTAGTCATTCAGAGAAAGCTATTACACAGAGAGGGTCACAGAAACACAGCGTGAGGACTTTTTAAAATGTTGAGCACACTGAAAATCTATAGAAAGGAAAGAATTCTGGTTCAAGGGGTTTCATGTTTTAAATCAAGGAACCATGTTGTTTGAAGGTTTGTTCTAATTTTTGGGAGCAGAGGGGAGGGTCTTTTATTTTTCCTCACTATTTTATATTTTATTTCAGCCTTCCTTAAGAAATTACTTGTTGCAATGGCTTTAATGACTTTATTGTTTTGCAATGGGTCATAAAATTGTACTTTTCCAAACACAGAGGATAACAGTCCTGTCTCAGTTTCTGTTTTTTTTTATCACAATAAAAAAGTTAATGCTAACACAGCACAACAAGCTAACCTAAGGCTAGATAGCTCAACAAATTTCCCAAAGCTTGAAAGAGGTCATCCAAAACTGTTGAACAGAACTGAGCAATATGAGAGTTTAAGCCTTTGGCACAAGCTTAGAGCTAAACCAAAACTAAAAACACAAAAGGAACAGGTTGCTGTCCCAACATCATCAACACCGGATGTTGTTCAGCATTTGCTTGGAAACACTACTGTGCCCCACGGATAAAGGGCAATAATGCTGCAGAAACCAGTATCGTTTGAGACCACTAGTAAATCTGGATGAGCATATTCCAAATGGCAAAGTTAACGAAGCAACATCAGCGATGCCACCTACGAAAAGGGACTCAAAGGCATAACAAGCAACAACTCTTGCCTGACACCAACACTGTTGCAAGCACAGTGATTCTGGTTGATTCCACAATTAGGAACGTAGGCAGCAGATCAGTGCCAACATACTATTTCCTAAACGTAATAGTCGCGGAATAAAACAAGGAGATTCACCATCATCCTTATTCATCATCGAAGAGAAGAGTAAGAAACCCTGAAACAGGACTTCACTCATTTATTTTGGGGGTGCAGAGAATCTTTGGTGACCAATTATGTAGATCAGGAGTGAAGGCACTAAAGAACAACCTATTATTTGCTCTTCGCCACCCATCCGTCCCATTCACTGATTCATCACAACGGTTGCGGCCACTATCTCCTCCGCACTATCTCCACCTGCTCCTCTGTGGCACAGACCAACCACAAGCACCATGACTGGGTAACATGACTCAGGATGTGTCGCGGACATCGGACTAGAGCTATGAAAACCTGCAATATTCTACCAAAGACATCACACCCATCAGCAGAGTCTTTTTAGTCCAGAATCCTCTTAACATCCCCCCCACATATGGATTTCTCAGAGAAAAAGGGATGAACTGGTGTGTGCTGGGACTAAACTCTCATTCTCTATCTTAGCCAGCCCACAAGTTCATCCTAGAAAAGACAGGGCACCCCTTCCCCCCGTCCCCTGCTATAGTAGAGGTGATACTGACAGCTGTTCTGAGAACAAGCCGGGACCAAGTACGAAATCTTGGCGTTCTACTAGATTAAGACCTTACCTTGACCAGTCACATCAAAACAATGACCATAACAGCATTGTATCATCTTAAAAATGTTGCCAGAATCAGAGGTTTGGTGTTCTAAAAAGACCAAGAGAAGCTCATCCATGCTTTTATCAATCGTAGGGTGGACTACTGCAATGTCCTCTTAACTGGACTTCCCAGAAAGACTGTTAAACAGCTGCAGCTCATTCAGTTACTTTTAAAATTCTTACACTGGGTCCACCTCCAGCCAAAGAATAGATTTTAAGGCGCTGCTACTAACCTATAAACCAATGAATGGATTAGGCCCTGAATACATTTCTGATTAATGCTAAAGAAATATAAACCGAGCGGGACCCTTAGATCCATGGACTCAGGTCAGCTAGTAGAACCAAGAGTCCAAACCAAAACAGGGTGAATATGCATTTAGTTATTATGCTGCATGTTAATGGAATAAACTACTGGAAGATCTTCGCTGTAACTTTTAAATCCAAGTTAAAAACATCTCTTTTCATGTGCCAATGACTGGGCTCTAAGAAATTCACAATCGATTCACATTGCTCTTTAATGCTGGAAGCAGACCACTAGTTACCTCTAGCCCACCGTGTTTTATTCTATTGTGCTTTTAATTATATTATCTTTGTATTTTATTTCTTTATTTTATTTATCACCTTTTTTAAGTATGAATTCTTTAACATTTTGTATTATTCCTGCTTTTTTATGTGTGTAAAGCACATTTAATTGCTACTAAGTATGAATTGTGCTATATAAATAAACTTGTTCGTTTGCTTTTCTCACGCAGCCACAAAGCAGAATCAGGTCAATCAAAGTCATCTGAAGAATACCCAACTAAAAGTTCGCATTGGCAGAGTCACCGTCTCTCTGTAACTTTGACAAATCCCTGCTCATCTTTATGTTTGAGGCAAATAAAATAAAATGGAGAATGTAGATGTAGAGGAAGTTATGTAAATTAGGTCTGAAACAAGAACTGTCACAACACTGTAATGAGGAGCCTTTTGCTTTCCATTTCAGGAAATTGTTCTCAATTCAACAAGATGATGTATCCTCACTGATAACTCTGAAGAGAGATCTTCACATGCTGACGCACTCAGAGGACTTAATGACTCAAAGAGCTCTGCTCTCCATCTAAAATGAAACAGTTTGTACTGAGAGAGACTAACCATTAGGATAAGTGAAGAAAAAAAGCCAGTCTTTAAAGCAATAGGATGACTCCTAATCATTGCTTTGCTGTGTCCAGCAGTGACGTAGGTTAAGAGTGAGGCAATGTAACAGTGGTTTAATTAGGACATTAGCTTTGTTTGTTTGTGTTTATTGGCTGGCTGTTACCACACACACGTTTCTCTTCATCAGGTGGTGATTCACAGTGTCTCTCTGCCCTTGACTACAGAACAAATATTTGTTGGAAAGCTGTATTAAAGTAACATAAAATGGCAGATGAGGCTAATGCTGAGGAGAAGGACTTTTATACTGGTACAACATGGTATTGCTTCCTCAATTATTTGTGTAGTGAATCCTAAAAAAGAAGCCTGGATCCGCTTTGTCTAATATTTTTTTTATCAAATCTATGATCTGTAGCCCTTTCCACGGGGGGAAACTGCTCAGCTTGCATTCAGCAGAAACCATACATTTGCAGTGAAGAACTGGGAGGAGCTCATGAGGGTTGTGAGTACAGGAGGAGGTGGTGGTGTGGTAAAGCTGTGCACCATATACCTTCTCAGCATTCTTGTCACGCATCTCTAATGTCATGCTTTATGTAGCACCATAAAACTATGATCATTAAAAGCACCTGCATTGGACCACTAAAGCTCACCTCTCATTTGGACAGAGGAAAGTACAGTCACAAATTCCAGCGCACGCAGAGAGAATGGAAAAGCCGTCATATGGCATTGGCTCACAAGGGATTTCTGTCTGCAGGAAATGTTGAAGGTTGAGGTGAACATTGATTGGTGACAGCAGAGCAGGCCATGCCCCCACTCTGCATCATTATGTCAAAGTTGTCCTTTTTCTCTTTCAAATCTGTGTGTTTTCTGGGCTGAAAGATTTTTAAGGTATGGGACCTCTGGCTAAAATAAAAACATCACAAAGCCTCCTGAAGTACAGTCCTTTCATTTATGGAGGAAATAGATCGTGTGATGACTCACATAATTGTGTGATATCACATCAGCACATGGTGTTAGCAAATACAGAACTGCAAGTTTATGTTTTGGTATGCCACTCCAACAAACACAAAATAATACTATACAGACATGAAGATAATAAAGAGAAACAATGATAAATGTCATCATATATCGTATCATTTAACAGTAACACCCAAACCCCACCTGAAACTTACATTATATGCCTTCCTATGTCTCTCCTGTCCTTCAGAACTGTATACAGTCAAGACTACGATCGTCAAAACATTATGTGAAATAACGTGTTGTCACGTGATCATATTCTCATTTGAAATGCATGTGCTTTGAACTGAAGAGAAACAACTGTTTCTATGGCCTGAACAGAAAACAATTATGAAATTGAATCAGTGGTCGAAGAAGTACTCAGATCCTTTAGCTAAATAAAAGTATCAATATCACGATGCAACAATACACCATGAAGAGTGAAAGACATGCACTTAACTTACTTGTTTTCATCATGACATGATTAATAAAAAAGGGAATAAGAAATAAAAATGAAGTTCTGATAAACTTATCTGTTTTAATTTATTAATAGTTATTTATTATTAGTAGTATTTTTTGTGAATTTTAACAATTGAAAGTAAACCATCTGAGAAGTTTAGAGGGAAAATGTCACTTTTAGTGGAACTGCCAACAACTGAAACATGACAAAGAGCCCCAACTACACAATGATTTTATAGAAGAAATCACAAGACAAAAAGGTTGGGAAGCATAGCTTTAATCTTTAACAATGTGATGTATTCTGTATACACAAATGTTTTTTTATGTCAAATCTTAATCTGCAAAGTAACTAATAACTATAGCTGTCAGATGAATGTAGTGGAGTAAAAAGTTCAACATTTACCTCTGAAATGTAGTGAAGTTGAAGTATAAAGTAGCAGTAAATGAAAATACTCAATACCTCAAAACTGCACTTAAGTACAGTACTTGAGTAAATCAACTTAGTTACTTTCTGGCATTTGAAAAAAAACGAAATAAAACAAGGTAGATAGTTATTAAATACAAATTGGAGCATTGAAAATATAGGAAATGACTAATTGCTGGAAATCAATAGATTGCATCCTGTTCTGTTCCTTACAAACTGCACTTATGGCGGCTCAGAGTTTTGATACAAAGTACTGTTGTTTTTGCCACATAAACCCGTGAGAGTGCTCAAAAATGTATCTTCGGAAAGAATCCTACACTTCCAAAAGTTCTCAAGTTCCCAAAAAGCCTCAACTCACCTTTGAGACTTACTGTAGTCTAATGGATACGGGCGATCCTGGGCGCCCAACTCTGCCTGAAGTTAATGACATTTGCATAGAAAAAAACATTATGTCTTATGATATATCGTTTGCACCATAACATTGTAGTATTGTATTGTAAACGTATCTCCATTTTCTATGTGTCTTCAGATATCACCATTATTGTCTTTATTTAAAATCTTGACCAGCTTTCCTGTATGACATCCCCCACTGCTTGTAGTTTCAAAAACATTGTACAGTGTAATTTCTTTGGGAGAAGGTTTGGGGTGTATAGCACATTCTCAGATATCCAGGTTTTCTCTCCACACTGACATTTTCTGTTCTCACTGCATTTCCATCAAAGCCGATCCTTGCGGCCGCCTCTGGGAGCCGGATCCTTGGGCACTTAGTCATATTAAGGCTACCTCTTCCATGCATCACTGTGTGCATGGCAGTCGGCTCATCAGCGGGAGCTTGGAAATATGTCGAAGCCTTCACCTTTTTCCCCTCAAGTTATCAGAAAAGGAGCTCTCACTCACAGAAGACCCGAAGCTGTCAGTCAATGAATGATAAATGCTAAAAAGTATGTGTGCTTCTGTGTGTGTGTGTTTGTGTGTGTGAATGTGTTTACTCTTTTGAAACTTGTATCACTTCAGGAAGATTTTAGGCCTTGCCTCTTTTGTGTGATGCAGTCACATCCTTGTCCCTGCCTCTGGTAAGCAGGTCCTCCTCTCCCAGCTGCTGGGGATGATTTAGGTACGAAGGTGGAGATTAAACGTGGCTCTGAAGTTTCTCCTTTTCAAAAACAGCCTCCACTCTGCCAGATGCCATATCCCCCACTCTCTTATCTCAGTGGGCTTTGAAACTCACGGCAAAAACAAGGCAAATAGGTTTTTTCATTAACTTCAAACAGTCACTGTGGTAGATATAAAAATAGGAATTGTCATTAATGCATTAATCATTTAACTTTGTGTGACTCCAATTAGCTGGGTCTTGACTGTACCATGCACAAAGTATTCCCCAGGTTCAGGCTGTAGAGGGAGCATAATCACAGGAGACAGCTTTGTTCTCACAGCCATGTTCTATGCTGAGATCGCTATCTGAAGGGGAACATCTGTCTGTCTGAAGCCATAAGCTTTTGTCATACAGGCTCCCGCATCCGGCTCGGAAAGCAATCCACTTAACACACACACACACACACACAGGCATTGACACAAACTGAAAAGAAATACACATCAGAATCCAGCAGCACCAGCACAAACACAAGGAATGTATGTCAGTTTCTCCCTGATGCTCTGACAAAATACTACCAGAGGAGCTGCATTCAAAGTAATCACGCAGCCTTTTCAGAGAAGCTGAAAGTATTCCCTATGGATGGAAGGTATGCCTGTTGTGTGTCCCTGCATCATAAATGATCAAAATGTCGTTTTGGACTTTTTTGCAAGCTGCGGTGAGAAAAAAAAGAAGAATTTTCACGAATATACCCAACCGTCTTCATCCACATACTTATGTTGACAAAGTAAGCAAATCTCCGACAGAGGGGAGAGCCTGCAGGAAGGTTATTAGGTGTAAAGTGAGGTGTAGCTCAGCTCCAGGGCTCCTGCAGGGGCCGGGGCTGATTTACTGTCTGCCAGACTGATGAGCTTGAGAGGCAGGCAGTTATTGGCCTCGGCCACTCTAGCCAGGTGTGATAGAGATTACAGCCTTTAGCTGGGAGCAGCACCTATGCCCAAGTGAGGCATTTGACAAAAGAGAGACTGGCCAAATGTTCTGCTGGAGCCTCAAATTGCCAGTAAGATAAATTAAGTAATCAACCGCCGCCAACAATTCTGGATAGAGAGGCGTGTTTTTACATCTGAGTGTTCTGAAAGCATAATGTGAATACATGTAGTGAATGATGGAAGTACAGCATAATAGCTGGCATTGGATAGATTGCCAGCTATATGCAATTAACAAGATAACAAGATATGCCAGTTTAACATTTTGGACCAGAAATTAATATAATTTTTCATGCTCCATCATCAGCTTGTTTCACATGTTTCATGACTGCTTCTGATCTGAGACATGAAGTGTGCCTGTTTCAGTTCTAGCCATTTTAAATAACTGTCGCAAATATCACAACACCAGATGGACAGTCAGAGCTATATTTGGGCAGTAGCCATTCATAGAGCTGCACTCACTCTATTACACCAAGTTTTGAGAGATTTGTCAGAGTGAAATTATCTTTCCATTCCCCAACCTCCCTGAACACCACCAGCCAACCAGTGCATCATCTTCGTCTTTCAACTTTAACATTATTGTCCCCAAAACAAATACAGAACATACTGTACACATATTCGAATATAAAATATAATAACATACATAACAATATGTAAAACATATCCTAAAACCCACCACACAAGCTCACATAAGACACTGTACATCGGTTACAGCATAACATGAAACCTGGCATGTGTCCAGCAATGATCATCCAGCCCAATCATTAATGGAAGACTGATCATCATCTGACTCATCATGAGCATTTAACAGTTTGAAGGCATGAGAGACATGAGTGAACTGTGATAGTTCTTTTAAAGGCTCCACAAAAGTTTTATGCACATTCATCCATAATATGTTGAAGTGTTCAAACAGAGAGTAAGTGTACAGTAACTGTGTAGGAGGGATGTAGCAGAGGTCACTTGGTAGAATTTGTACTACCAATGGTGAATATTTCTCCAAACCACAAGACTGCAGCATCAGTGATGGTCAGTCATTTGCTATGATGAGTTGACAAAACAATCTCACAACAAGCTGTACAGTAGTTATTGATGCGCTTTTGAATATACTGTATCACATGATTTTCATCTGCAGAATCCCAATCAAAAGATCCAAAACAGCTACTAAATTGACCTTGTGGTGAGATCACTGCTGTTTTCAAGGTCAAGAATACATTTTAAACATGGACAGGAAGACCTTCAAATGGTCAGGAAAAAATTGAAATTTGAACATCTACAATCTAGGATAATGTGATATGATTGAAAGCTCTAGAACAACTACTAAATTAAGCTTGTGGTGAGATTGTGAGGTATGGTTAAGTTAATGACAAAGAGACACTTTTTTCAAGCTGACAAGTATACAGTTAAGTGTACAATAAGCTTATGATATAGTTTGGGAGATATAGTATGGGAGATAAGTAAAGATTCCTGATCAATTTCTAAGACATTTGTCTTTGGTCGCACGCTACATTATGTTTGCAATGAATCATCAATATCTTATCAGCTGATCCTTTGGAGAAGGGTTGTCTGTTCAAAATTTAAGTCATGTTTAGGTCAAGTCACATCCTGACACAGAACAAGTCACAGGCAAACCTATACTCCTCCCAAGTTAGCTGATGGAGGCAATAAACATATGAAAACATTATTATCAGATGTTGACTGAACCACAGACGATGACAAAGTTAAGCTGACACAACACTTGGTATCTCAGGAAACCTTACTATATTTATCAGACTGAAGCATGTTCAGTGTGGACAAGGTTACAAACACAGGGCCAAAGGCATATTTCACTCTCAGATGGATGTTAGACTGGATTGAAGGCATGATCATTTGTAACCCTTAATGTTTCTATAGCAACACAGTATGGTCTACTACTGACACTCACACAGACTCTTTTTGGCTTCATTCCCTGGCAAAATTCATAATTAATCCCATTGTGTTTCTGGGGAAAAAAGGGCAAAAACCTGCAGATCTGCAGCTGTGATTTAGCCAAAATTAGATGGAGCACCCTTCTGTGTGTTGCTGCAGCAAACTCAAAGAACTTATTACAGTTCACATTACTCATTCAATCCGAGGCTTGATATGCACATATCCCAACAGGCTTTTGCATGAATATTACTTATTCTTACTCTTCCCTTTCATTAGTAAGTGCATTATTCATGTTTTATATTTGTTGTGCTGTGTGTTGTCAGCATATTTGTCAGAAAGATAGGAACTCTGAAATATAATTTACAGTGCCAGTGTTTACTGTATTCTCAAGAGGAATGACAGGCCATTAGCAAAGGATTTGTCTGAATCCAAGTTCTTTTCACCTTGGAGACTGTTGTTGAATGAATATATGCTGGAAATAGCACAATTTATTACTGTTGCACTTCTCACAGAAAGATACTTTATCATCAACACTGAGATTATAAGCAAACATGTCCTTTACTTCATGTCTGTGGGTTTCTTCTGTTTGCACTCTGGTCGAATACAGATGTAGACCTGGGGGTTTACCACAACCTTTCAGTAACATCATTTGTGATAAATCTGTTTTAGTCAGAGGAAACTCTTGGTGGCTTTTAATCATGGCTGTGGTCTCCTGGCAGGTGGTCTAAGGGCCCTTCATTACAGACCAATCCTTCTCCATAGAATATACTCCACTGCTGCTGGAGACCGGGTCGCCCACATTAAGTGCAGACCATTAATTAACCAGACAAGAGCTTCGTCTCAGCACTGGCCCTCAGCTGTGTGTACCGCTATCAGTTAGAGGCCGTAAAATTTCTGGGTAAGATCAATTGCGATTCTGTTTTTATATATCAACCCAAAAGACATCCAGCTAGGCAGTAACCATCAGCTAATGTCAGGAGGGAGAAGATATCAAAGATGACCCTAATTTCTGCATGACTCACTCTGTGCCTCACTGTGTGTGTGTGTGTGTGTGTGTGTGTGTTTGTTTGTGTTGCAAGTCCATTTACAGGACAGTATGTGAGGCCAAATGTTCTCACAACAACATAAGAAAAAAATATACAAAGTGAGGATAGTTTTGTTGAAACTTCACTTTTGACCAAGTTTTATTTGTAGGCCATTTCTGGGTTGGTGGTTAAGTTTAGGGCTGGGATTACAGACAGGGTTATAACTCCACATTACCATAAAGTATGTTTAGTTTGGTTAGCCAATAGCTAATTTCCATCTGGAGGCCAGTATGAACATGAGCAATGACTAGTGAAACTATTTTACAATCCTTACATGCCTCATTTTGAACATTACATTTCAAATTGACATTGCCATTGAATTTGTTCTTTATACACAGTAAATCCCTGTGACTATGACATTCCTCCTGCCAGGTTTTCACCCCCCACTGATGTTGCATTGCACAAAAATGTGCTTGTTATACTGTTATATGTTCTGCTGGTTAAGATTCATATTGATTCTTCTACAACTTTCCACTCCGCTGTGCAACCAATACCTATAACCAAACACATAAGTGAGCAGTACTTAATCATAGAAATCTAACTGTGTCAGATTAGTTTTTTATAATGTACCTGAGTGAGCCTTCAGCAATCTGTAATGTATCTCATTACAATGAGTAGCAGTTTTGTGATACATAAATAGGATTAAGAATTTTCACAAAATTGTTAGCTGGCAATCAAGTCGGCAAGTCATATTATTTCATAGATAGAGAGATACAGTAGATGGATACTCGTACCTTACTGGCATGAATCTGGTGCGGCGTGTGATGCTCAATGTTTTGAGGGAAGAAATGAAGGGAACACTGGGGTTTCAAACTAAATCATTCACTAAAATACTAAGATGACACAAAGTCATCCGTGCGTGGCAGAGTGCTATTTACGTGAAAACGTGTTCTGCATAATACTACTTTTAGTTTTTCCAATTACATTAAATGTTCAAATGTTGGGCTGCATCCTTCCCTCAGGGTTATAGAAATGTAGAGGTGGGAGGGGTGCATGGTTACTCACATTCAGTAAAGCCACTTCTCTATTTTCCTCAAAGAGTCTAAAACCATTAAAAATTTAAATTAGGCTTCTCTGAAGAGAATGAATGTACCCCCACACAATCACTGTGTCGTGTGTGTGTGTGTGTGTGTGAATATGTGTGTGCGTGAGAGGGAGGGGTTTTGGAAGACTCTCTCCTACAGTAAAAACTCCTTGTGGGCTGCTCTAGCTGATCATACTCAAGTGTACACACTCACACACATGCACACCCACACACACACACACAAACACACGCACGCACTCAGCATGTAGTGTGCATGGTAACAGACCTGTGGGCTGAAAGCTACAACCCCCGAAGGTCTACAGATGAATATAAACCCTGTCTGTGTGGTTTTCAAAACAATTCAGTTACACAAGCAATCAGTCTGATTCAAACGGAATGTGACATAGTTGCGCTCAGCTGCTAATCTGAGCTTTTTGTCCAATTCGTAGCTCGTGTTTGAACATAGATATGTTGTGTTGACAGCAGAATTTAACAGGGCTTTATGCAAGGAAGCATCATCATCTGCAGGGGAGTTACACAGTCTGTCCTGACTAAGTTAGCAGAATACTAAATCCACATTCTCATCTGCTCTGCGCCTTAATGAATAACCGACCGTAGGTTAATGTGGCAAAGTTGTCAGATAGTATTTGGAAGAGAATTGCATTTTATTGTCATTCAACAGCTGTAATCGACAAATATAGAAACAACATGGAAAGAGGGCGAATGACATGTGATAAAGATACCTGCCAGAACCAAATGTCTAAAGGCCAGTTCAGAGCAAAGATTTGCGACGAGACAAAACCAGGAAAGCGTTGCTGCAGTGTGAACTGACCCGTCTCAGCTCCGCTCGAGCCGGCTGATGGTGTCGCCTGCGACTCAGCTTGTCAAATTGCCAACGATTGGTTTTAGAACGTAAGGCACCTCACTTGTTTCCACAGACGATAAGCTCGATCAAGTACAGCATACTTTCTTTATTACACTGAATATTAATACAGTAATGAAATAATGAGTAGATAGAAATAGAGTAGCCTACAGTTGTTGCAGAGTCACGAGGATACTTTTAATTTTGTTTAATTGTTGAATCTGCCCTCTTTTCTCATGTAGCTTCTTTTATCTTTTGGCTGTAGCTCACCTGTCGCCAAGAAGCGCAGCGTTATCGTCAGCCCTTCACCTGGTGAAATATTGTCTTGATAGTTAATGTTTTCTCTGCTGATTAGAGGCGACACCGACTCCTCTAAACGACGGAACTGCTCCAGGAATAGACGGGAGAAACTGACAAACGAGGGGAGATCTCCTGTCTCAAGTTCATGGCACAGATTTGCATAAGCCTCCAAATTTTCGACCCTCTGGTTTTGTTTTCGTCGTTTCATCAACACAAAAAATGCAAATGTGGCAAGTAACTCACTATCACTATAGTATTTATGTTTTAAAAGGGTACAAATTATATCCAGCTGCAAAAAACGCCTGAAAAACCGGCAGTTACAATGGAAGTACAGAGTCGTTGCTATTGTATAAAACATGATTGTGATTCACGCCACATCTCATGCATACACGTCTACGTCTTTCCTCATAAATGTTTGATTCTGTGTCTGTGTGATTGTATCTAATTAGACTCAAGCATAAAAACATTAGCATAAAAACACACGTGTGAATTAGATTTGTATAATCTAACACAGATGCACACACGCATGGCAGAATGTTCCAGCTCACATGAGAAGACTCTTTTTATTAAATTGCATTCTTTAAAATGGTTCGTAACGTATAATATTAGGTAGTAATGGGGATCATACTGTTCTTCATATACACTTTGCTCTTACATGTCCTTTGACATTGTGGTGTTGTATTACTTTTACAACCAGAACTTTGGCAGACTGAATCACTGTAAAGCTTTTACAAAAATTGCCAATGCTCTGCTGCTGTGGTTAAGACCAAGCCTTAGGCCAGACAGGTTAGAAGCTTTAATACAAATAATTGCGTTAAAGACAAAGTCAACTTACATACGTTTTTTGGCAACAATATTACAAACACACACACGCCTCGCCATCTTTTGCCACAACAGTTACATTGAGTATGTTACTGGTGTACAGGGGGATATTGTTAGGAGAATGGCAAAGCATATGGCTGAAGTGTCCCGCGCTAAAATCAGTGAAATGCTATAATAGGATGGAAAATTGTGTAAAAAAAAAAAGGTTGAGCTTTTTATGCTGTTTGTACGCAACATCCGGATTTCTGTGCATAAATGGTTCAGTCTATAAGCAAATTGTGAAATTTAGACCACTATCTGCTGTGGAACTCCCCTGCTCAATTTACTGGTTGTTGGTGTTTATGTAACAGATACTGTATCTGTTTGATCTTCTGAGCGCGGATCTCTCATCTAATGAACAACTCAAACACTTGCAATCTTGAGCAAAAAAAAAAAAACAGACTGAAAGTCCTGTGTCTTCTTCCAGACCAAATATATTAATAACGATGATGCCAGTCAAGCAGCGGGTGCGATCAAGGGTGATTTGGTGGTTGCACCTCACAGAGGTATATCTGGTTTAAGAGCAACAATTTCAGTTTCTGACAGCTTGTTAGTAAATACCACATTTACTAATGATCATTATTCTTGATCGTGTCCTCAGAGCTGCAACCTGTGAGACAATTACAATATTATTAGAAGAAGCTTCTTAAATCTTGAGCCAAATGTGAGGCAAGATTGTTGTTTTGTGTGTATTGCATGACAGTGAAAAGCTATTATTGCATTCATTCTATTTTCTTTAAACCCCATCTCAAAATACATGAAAGGAGCAGTCAAAATCTACTTTCTAACACTTCCAGCAGATTGTTTTCTCCTCTGCAGGGGCAAAAAAATAAAGATCATCAATCATCTTCAACTCCACATCACACATCTGCATCTCTTTTCTTGTCTCCGTCTGTTTCTCTGACTTGCATCAGACAAGAGGAATATACAGCTTCTTTTTTATGGTGGTTACACTCTTTTTCATTTTCTGCATATTATCTGAAAACAGATGGTCCCTTTCTCTGACCAAATTGTACTGGATATGTAATGGACGTTGGACAATGGAGAAGATGTTAACAGTGACAAAGACAGAAATGGAAAATTATTACAGTTTTTGCAGTTAATCTTAAGGCTTAGATAAGATCTTGATTGTGCTGCTGCTTTCAGCTATAATCCTTGTGTCTCCAAAATGTAAACTCTAGATGAACTAAGGAGAATCTATGGCTGTATTCCTTGAATTTTATTGGTCGAGGAGCCTAGACACATTATTCTCAATTTCTAATATGACAACAGTGATGTAAACAAGCAAACACAATGTTTGCCACTAATGTAAAAGTCCAGTGCTTGAGTCGTGTAGACTAGCTATATTTAATACTTAAAAAGGTAGAACAGTATAACCATTTAAGCTGCTACGGTTAATATTGTTGTGCCATGTCCAGGAGCTCTTTCATCATATATATGTCATGTGAACCAGAGTTCAAGAAGACGACGAAGAGGAAGAAACAACACAACAGGACCAGAGAAGGAGAGAGGTGGGGGACCGGGGTGATGGAGAGTGAAAGGGAGAGGAAAGTAAGAGAAATCCATTAAATTCTTTTGAAATATTAAGTAAATATATCTATCTGTTTTCAAATACACTTCCCATTCCTTTGGTGAAAGACCTGCTGTACTGAAAGATTTAGTTCATTCTGGATTTCCACACGTGTGGACATGGAGTGTCCACTATTTTTCTAAAACAGTCCTCACCTGAGAAATTCAGCTTTTGCTCTTGACAAATGAAAAGCACTGAAACCCTAATCAAATAATATCCTCAGAAGACAGAGAGTTGGGGTGCTGGTTGAACCTGCAGGAAACACTGCAGTCATCTGTTTTCTACATGGCTGCAGAGTTTTGTGATGCCCAAACATCAAGTGCTATGGATACTTTGAAGCATCCTTTTGAGTGCCACTGAAAAGTGAACATGAATCCACAGTTAATAAAGTAATTAGCTTTATGGCCCCTGGCTATGTTTGTACCCTGTGAAACAAAACTAAAATGTCATCAGCATGATCCTAGCAGTAATGATTGTGCTTTTACCCTGTGCATGTGTGTGTTTGTGCATAATATATTCATATTTACGTGCAAATAAGTGTGTGTGTGTGTGTGTGTGTGTGTGTGTGAAACAGAAAGCAAATATTCTCCCCAAAGACTGCGCACATCTCCCAAATGATGCATGGCCCGGAGTATTTTCAACAATGGCTGTTACTATGGACATGAAGCCTCCATTTTTTGGCCTGAGAGCTTTTAAAGTTGAAAAGGGATTTTATTCCATGGGCATTTATGTTAATTCATTCAACCATTTCCTTCTCCGTGTGCTAACTGTTTAAGTGGTATGCTGCAATATGTATAACTTAAGATGAACACAACATGAGGATTCAGGCAAAAATGTTGAACCTGCCTCAACATATTTCTACAGTTTACTTCGCAAATGCTGCGAGAAAAGATAAAATGACACTGGGTTAGCTTTCTAGAGTTGAAAAATCTTGCAGTGTTTTGTGTCTGCTAAGCCTTCACACTCATGGAACTGTTACTCGAACTGGACTTCCTGGGTCATATTTTATGTCTCACCAGTACACCAGCAACACGCCTCCACGAACACGTCCCCATGTGTTGCAGAGCTGTTTTTGGTCTGAATGCGGACTAAGATTCCACAGCCTTGATATCAGTATTGTGAGGCTGTAGTTAGGTACAGCGTTGCTTAAAGCTAAATGCTAATGTCAGCATGCTAACATGCTCACAATGACAATAACATACTAATATTTATCAGGTATAATGTATACCATATTCACCATCTTTAGCATGTTAGCAATGCTAACATTAGCGTCGCACTAAACCCAAAGTACAAATGGGGCTGGATACACCCTCTCTCTGTCACTGAGACAGAAAGCTGGTCATAGCACACTCGTATCTTACAATCCAGTTTTCAAAGTGTGGTTTTATTTTTGCATTTGCTGCAAGTGTCTTGTCTTTTTTTCCCCCAGTTGATGGTTTGGGATCCTGGCCAAGTTAAGTAATGACTTCACACTGCACTGCTCTTCTGCGGAGCAGGAGCGTGATTCTCAGAAATGTGCTGCCACAAAAGACCAATTAATATGCATGTTGCTACTCAGATATTTATTGCCCCAGCAACACTGCCAGTTTATTAATGTGGTTGTTTTGGGTTGTTTTTTGTTTTTTTTCATGTGCGTCCACCAGCTTGGCCGGACTGGATCTCGGATACCGCAGCAAAAACAGTTGGTTGTCAGGGGTGACCACAAGACTCTATAAACTCTATAGTTTTCTGTCGACTCTTTTTGCTGTCCTGCTAAATTCTATCTATCTATCTATCTATCTATCTATCTATCTATCTATCTATCTATCTATCTATCTATCTATCTATCTATCTATCTATCTATCTATCTATC
>JAVQJL010037069.1:0-30536 GCA_036024295.1 Nannoperca obscura
CCACAGACTGACTGCAGACTGACTGACTGACTGCAGACTGACTGACTGCAGACTGACTGCAGACTGACTGACTGCAGACTGACTGACTGACTGACCACAGACTGACTGACTGACTGCAGACTGACCGCAGACTGACTGCAGACTGACTGACTGACTGCAGACTGACTGACTGCAGACTGACTGCAGACTGACTGACTGACCACAGACTGACTGACTGACCACAGACTGACTGACTGACTGACTGACTGCAGACTGACCGCAGACTGACTGACTGACCACAGACTGACTGACTGACTGCAGACTGACTGACTGACCGCAGACTGACTGACTGACCGCAGACTGACTGACCACAGACTGACTGACTGACCACAGACTGACTGCAGACTGACTGACTGACCACAGACTGACTGACTGACTGACTGACCACAGACTGACTGACTGCAGACAGAATGACTGACCACAGACTGACTGACTAACCGCAGACTGACTGACTGACTGCAGACTGACTGCAGACTGACTGACTGACTGCAGACTGACTGACTGACCACAGACTGACTGACTGCAGACTGACTGACTGACCACAGACTGACTGACTGACCGCAGACTGACTGACTGACCACAGACTGACTGACCACAGACTGACTGACTGACCACAGACTGACTGACTGCAGACAGAATGACTGACCACAGACTGACTGACTGACCGCAGACTGACTGACTGCAGACAGAATGACTGACCACAGACTGACTGACTGACCGCAGACTGACTGACTGACCACAGACTGACTGACTGACCACAGACTGACTGACTGCAGACAGAATGACTGACCACAGACTGACTGACCACAGACTGACTGACTGACCACAGACTGACTGACTGACCACAGACTGACTGACTGCAGACAGAATGACTGACCACAGACTGACTGACTGCAGACAGAATGACTGACCACAGACTGACCGGTACCTTGACTGCAGCTTTGTCTCCAGGATTGAGCGGTTCTCGGGGCTCGGGTGTCTCCTCCTCTGGGGGACTGGATGTGGTCGTCTGTGAGACTTGGGGGTGCGCATTAGCTTGACTCTGCAGTAACTGCACGTATATAGCAGCAGGCGGCTGAGTTTTCACTTTCGCCACCAGGTCAGCCTCCAGGATCTCCTCCACCGACTGGTCCAGCCGCTGCTCCAGCTCTGCCGGGGACAGCGGCTGCCACTCCGCCTCCACCAAGTCCAGCACGGCTCTGCCCGCAGATAAAACACACTCCCTGGTGTCCATGAGTGCTGCTGCTGATAGTTTATGTCCGTGCAGTCTTTGTTAAGCCACGGCTCGCTTCTTCTCTTAATACACGCAGCAGTTTGTCGAGTTATCTGTCTCTGCAGACACGAACAGCGACGTGTTGCTGCTAGCTACACGAGCTAGCCTTCTACCTGACGTGCGCTGCCTTCAAGTGCTGCTGGGAACTTCGAGCACTTTCAGGAGCAACGAGCAGAACGTCAATATGTGCGACGTGTTAGAAACTTTAATTTATTTAAGTATGTTAAGAATGCTTTTCCACTTTATAAATATGGAGTTTAGAGCGGAAACATTTCGATCATTCATCAAGCAAAAATGCAAAACACGCTCTGGTTTCAGCCTCTCAAGTTCAACCATTTGTTGCTTCTCTGTTGTCTTTGACTGAACTTGACATATTTTGGTTTTGGACTGTTGGTCGGACAAAACAAGCTATTAGAAAACGTCAGCTTGGGTTCCGGGACATTATGCATGTATGACAATGGTATCGACCAGACTCTTAATTGAGAAAAGAACCAACAGAATAATTTTACAGCCTGGTGAGAGTATGTTGGTGGTTGCAGGTATGTTTACATTTTTATAAAGATCTGAGTCAGTGCTGCTCATCAGTCCTTTAACTTCTGTCCTAACTGGTGTTCTTGTACATGGCAGTGATTCTTGGTTTAGCACTTTTAGAAAACACTACATATCAGCTGCTGTTTAACAATGTAATGCTAAGTAGTTGTATAGTACACAAAAGAACATTTACCATAGACTACAAGCATACAGAAACACCACAGTGCACAGGGGTGAAAAACAGTTGTTTTAATGTTAAATCAGTTAAAAGTGCAACTTTCATCACGTCCCACTGTTTAACAGCCTCGAATTGCAAATGTGGATGTGTCAACAATTTCATTCAACACCCCAGGTCGGAATATACTTTCCTGTTGTAACTAACGGAGGAGTTGGGGTTTTTTCCAGATCACGAGACCCGGTGTTTTCCTGTGATTTGACGTTTTCATGCGGAGAGGAGTTCATGTGGAATACACCTTTGATTTGATGCATTTATGTGCGACAACAAGTTGCAGCCTGAACTAAACCTGGATGCGCAGTGATTCTGGGATCATGAGTCAAATGTGCAGCCCACTACTCACAGACACAGCTCGTAAGTCATCACATGACAAACTACCTGTTCAACTCCGAGATGTCATGAGCTACAATCAAAACATTGGAGAGGGAAGTTGGTTAGTCCCCACCTTTATTAGCAATAATAAAATAAACTAAATCACCATTATTTCCTTCCTGATTGTTGCTATGGCTGTCAGTCATTTTCAACAGCAGGTGGATGCCAGCGGTACGTGTTGTAGATTCCCACGGCTGAGTGCATTCAGTCATTCTGTGAGCAGCTACGGTATGAAAAGCACAACTATTGATAAGTAAAGTACCAAGAAATGTTCATCTTAATGCCAGATCTTCTGCCGGCACGTGAATCTATTTAGCTTCAGATTCATATTGTTCAAAAGGTTTTGAAATACAGATAGTAACTTAGAAATTCACAAACTCCTAGCTATTGTCGTAACGCATATCCAGGCCAGAGACCAAAAACAGGTTAAATCCTAGTAATAGTTTAATAAAGAAACACACAAACATAAAAGCCTAAAAATGTCACACCATGTCAACTCCCACCTTTATGCCAGCAAAATAAAAAACAAGTAAGGCAGCAATAACCTTACCCCAAATAAAGACTAGAATGACTTAAATACGAGGTACAACTCTTTATGTTCAGCCTTTACCAACCTCATGGATAATTGACAGTGTTGTGACAAGTCCGTCAGGTATCTCTGAAGGGTCTTGTGTGAAATTATCAATGTATCTAGCATGCGTTCAACAATTTCAGGACAAATGAGCCACTTTGAAGCACCTGCCCTCTAATTTACAAGAGGAATCCGTGTTTGTAAATGTTTTTTCCCAGCTGAAGATTTGTCGTCCGCGAGTAACACTCACCCGCTGAGACATCACTTCCCAAAATTCACCCCCTCCCTCCCCCCGTGCAGCCCTCTTGTTTCCCCGCCCCCTCCCTTTCACTGTACAGCCTGCTCGTTGGCTGTGCTGCCCGAGTCCTGGGGCTTCATGACGTCAGGGAGCTCTGGGGGGGTGGAGAAAGACTCGACCCTCAGCTGCTCAAACGAATCATCTGAGAAAACGACAGAGCGAGAAAGTGTAAAGACAGAGAGAGAGAAGACACACAATGCAAAGTAAATTAGATCAGAGCATAAAATCAGGAGGTATTCAAGTTCAAAACAAGGGATGTGAATAGAGGGTGAAGTACTTACCACTCAGACGGAAAGCTAGTCCCACTGTGGCGGGGGCCTGAGGTCGGGCGGTTTGATTTGTGAAGCCACAGTTTCCAAGAGTTTGACCGTCGTTAAGCATTACGTCATCCTGAAGAAGCACATGTTTACAAGATAAAAGCAGTGTGGAGCTTTTTGTTCTCTACAGGTTTCTCTTTCACGCTGCACCTCAGCCTTTTTCAGAGACGTGTTCCAGGCGTCGGAAGAGATTTAAGAGACCATTCGTTCATACTCGTTCATTTGAAACAACCCTCCCTGTTGTGAAGACTACTTGCGTTCCTCTCGTTACTGTTGCAACATCAATAAATATCGTCGCTGTCCAGTGATTTTTTATTTTGCAGATAAACTGAAGGATTCAGTGTTCTTTTTGGGCCTTTTTAAATGTAACAAAAAGAGATTTAAAATCACCCAATAAATTCTCCCAAAAAAAAAAAAAAAAAAGATGTCACAAGGCTGAAAAGACCCCAATTTTATCAACTCATGTAAAGTTGAAGTTTTGAAGATGTGGGGGTTTTCACAGGACGACGACGATATAGAATATTATAACAAACTCTCTGGAAAATCAATTGAGGAAAGTGTTACGGATTATATAATTAGATCTAGTTAACATAAACCAACTTACTTCACTACATTAATAAAAATATAGAATCCAATATTATCATACAGCAGTCCTGCTCATTGAGCTGAAACACTGCACACAGGTCTAATACAACCAGAGACATTAAAGAGATAACTAACTCAAACAGTGTTAGGACTGCAACTAATGATTATTCATTTATCATTTAGTATATAAAATATTAAAATTGTTTTATAATGCCATTTACAATTTCTCCAAGCCATGTGATGTCTACTGATAGATATATATTTATAGTTTATAAATAACTGTACAACAACTCTCACAACAGAGATGATCTGACCTGAAACGTGTTCCAGGGAATTTACCTTATAAAGCCTCTGATCTTCAGGTGGCCTCTTTAAAATGCCTTCCACAATGCGCTTCAGTTCATAGACTGTGGTGGACTCTTTGGCATCTGTAAAGATGGTTGTCTTGTGACGTCGGATCATTAGAAACACATCCTGAAGTGAGATCAAGTGACGGAGAAAAGAGTGGAAATGAGACACGGAGGACTCTCCCATTATTCACATTAAAAAAAAACAACTTCTTTGCTGTTTACTCAAACATGATGCAGTAAACCTGAAACAACTCATTCATGTTGGGGTGTTTCAAACAGGTTCTTCTAAAACTAGTAAAACAACCAAGACTTAAGTAAGAAGCATCTGCAACAACCGGTTTACTTCAAACCCATAAGCCCCAGGAATAGAGCTAAATTTGGTGTCCAGACAATTCCTAATCTGCCCATTGTTGGTCATCTCTATGGTAAAAGCTTGAGATGCCTGTTGCCATCAGCAGATACAAGCTTCATCATGTTGGTTGATTAAAGCAACAGAATGGGGGTGATGTGCAACTTACTGTGGGTGGGTTTTGACCAAAACACCTACAGTATACAGTATACTCACCACTGCACCACTAGGCAAAAGGTTGCACAAGCAAAGCCTTGACACAAATCTTTAAATCTAGTCATTAGTTTCATTAGTTCAACTACTTGTTAAGTCGGACAAGATTTATTTAAATTAAATAAAAAACAGCTTTGCTCCTTAACGTCACACCAAGGCGTTTAAAGAGCCACGGTGCGACAGCTGCTAGCTAGCGTCATGACGAGCTATCTTCGCTGTGGCTACAACTGTTAGCTCAAGTAGCTTCCTCAATAGACTGAGGGTGGAAAATGTTGGGCCCCCCAATATACCACTTGCTACACACAACCTGCCTAGTGTTAACATGTTTAAAATGTCTACAGTGTTAACACCATCCAAGTATTTAAATATACGTTATTTCTTAGATTATAACGTTAGCCGAGCTACAGCAGCAACTGACAACTTTAGCTAGTTAGCTTCTTTTCGGCTAGCTAGCCATTTGATCAAAAGCAAAGTTTGTTGGTTGAGCTGTCACTTATCCAAAACGATGTTAATGTATATGTCGTTTTGTCAGGACCCTTCTCCCCTAACCTTGCTGTGGATTTGAGCATTAATGGATGTAATGTAGTGGCAGCGTGAGCTAGTGTGTTGACGTTAACCAACGTAAGGAAGCTAACCCACGATAGCAAGGGTTAGCTAAACAAAGGCATCAGCTTTTGGATGATCGCTTTTGGTGACCAGCTTTGGGTCAGAGACAGACAGCACGCGTTTTAACGCTTAATGAAAGACTTAACGGCTGACCAAAGTAAGGTTTGGTTAGTCAACAGGCCGTTACATTTTAAGCTGTATCGGTTTTCCTCACTCACCATTTCTTGCGGTTGGTTGCTCACAGAAAAAAACCCCCCACCTCCACTGCACAGCGACAACCGTGAGATCACAGCAGCACCGACAGCCGCGGCTGAAACTCCAGACTCAACCAGCAGGGGGCGGTGACTCCCGCTTTTAACAGCGACATGCAACCGGGCGGAGCATTGAGATAAGATAACATTAACCTTTATTAGTCCCTTAATGGGGAAATTGCAGGGAAAACAGCAGCAAAGGTGATAGTGCAAACGATAGATATAAAAAACATAGCATGCAAAAACTTTAAAATAAATATATGTATACAAATATATATATACAAACTACATTATTGTGGGTATTGCTATTAGTGCCAACACAGAATCCCTGTTATTAGTCCTGTGTCTTGTAAATACATGAAGACATTATTCAATAAGACCGTTTCAAACATATTTATGCCAAACACAGATGTAGGAGGAGTAGAGATTCATTTAGTTTAGTATTTCCCTACTTTTCCCACTCCTATTTCTGAATCTTGTTTGAATCGGACATTCACTAATTAGGGGACATAATTGGGTTATAAAAGTTATAAGTTGCAGCTCAGTTTAAGTATTTTGGTTTCTTCCCTTTGTACAGTTCTGTAGGATCAAATAGTGCTACATCAGACCCATCATTAACCTTCCTCACGTCTCCCTCCCTGGTGAGAGGGGTTTCTATTCACTGGCTGCCTCTTCTCCGTGGCAGGACTGATTTCCTTCCTCTCAGCTTGATGGCAGCCGTCACCACAGGGAGCAGGACAGCTGAACTGGCAGCAGCTGACACACAGAAATAAAGCCAGGTGCCACAAGCTGTATAAGACCAGGCTTTGTTCGGATGTTTATGACATTGGTTGGCAGGTGGTTTCTGGAAAACAAAAGCTCTACATGCTGCATATGTTCACTGATCATTTGTAAAAACTAACGTGTTAATGCATATTAAAATAGTTCAAAACAAGTCATGGTTCTGACAATATGTACTGCTGACAAATGACTTCATTTTGAAAACACATTCTTTTTGTAGTCTCATTTTGTGTATTGCATGTGTAATCAAACAATTCTTATTTAAAGCTAGTTTATTTACATGTTTTACATTTTATAGATAATAGAAAAATGGGGCATAGCAGCTTTAAATTTGCCAACTCAAATGCTTCGACTTTTAATTACAACAATATTCAAGAAAAAGCTTTTAGGAAACAAGAGGCCATCTTACAAAAAACAAATCCTGAAGTAAAACATAACAATGTTGTATCTATTAGACTCAAACCAACATCACCTTTCTAAACCTTTGGTCATGACTTGTACTGTAAAAGTCCTTTATTCAGTTCTGTCCCTCTGGTACCAAACTGCACACTCTCAACACGACTTCAAACGGCCTCCTGCTGCGTTGATGGACGAACAATGGGTAAAAGTGAAAATGTACTTTGGACTGAACAGGTTGAAACTGACACGGAGTCCTTGGCAGAGAGGAGGACGCTGTACTGCTCTGCACTTTCACCTGCCACACCTGTCCAGTCAAACAAAGCCCTCATCCTGGTCCAACTCTCAGGGTTAAAACGTTCCCACCGCAGCCGTGAAGTACAGCTGAATTCCAGCCCTTTTCCATGACAATCCTTGAAGTCCCAGAGCTTTAATGAGCGAAAAAGACTCTTCTTCCCCGGTTTCTTAACAAAACTGGCCCCAGTTTGAATTCAACATCAACTGACCTGAAAAATAACAATACTGAGTGAGACAAGTTATTTATATATCATTATTGTTGTTAATTGGCCTGTTTGCTCTTAAACTTCTCTGAGACTGTTTTTAAATTCACCCACTTTCTCTTTCTGGAAAACAGCCAAGAAATTCCATGAACCCAGAAAAACTGAATATTATATTAAAGAATTGTATGTACTTTCACACAAACCATTTAAATATACTCAACTCACCAAATAATCTTGAAATCTCTATCTGACCACGAAAGCACTCTCTCGGATCTTGGAATAAGCATACTGTGAAACAGAGAGGCCACAACACAAGTCACTTTACAGTACGTGTTCAACAAACACTCATCCAAACTACCTCCACTTACATTGAGTCCTCTGGGGGACTGGACAGGCTCCAGCCCCTGACAGCAGAGCACCGAAAAGGGCCTTTCCTTTGTCTTCGAATGCTCCTTGAAACACAGACTGAAAACCTTGGCAGGCAGGTAGACGTCCCAGTCGGCTGCATGCTCCTCTATTAGATCACTTACCATCCTGTTGGGGAGCAGCAGCATGTAGGCACCATGAGAGAACGTAAAGCATTTATCAGATTAAAGTGCACTGCTGAGAAGAGCTAGAATACCAATATTGTAAGGGATCTTAAATGGGTAGTTTCCTGGTCTTTACAGTTATATGATACCCTCTGTGTGGGCCATAATGACCACATTACAAATAATATTTAGTTTGTTTAATCTGACAAGAAGGTCTCAATTTGAAAAACATCAGAACAAACCAGATGAGAGTGGCGTGAGATGAAGTCTGTCAATCATCTCAAAGGGCACATTTTACCACAGTATAATGTGATAAACACCAAAGCTGTCACATGAGCACACACCGGTCAATCAGCTGCTGTGTGATCAAATCCACGGTGCCGGTCTGCTGATGATAGACAACAAGAGCGATGGTGACCTTCAGCTGATCTTTCACTTCTCTGTTGATCTAGCATGGGGATACATTCACACAGTATGATTAGGACACAAGATGACACCAATACTTTATTAGAAAACTAAATGTGCAGTGTGTAGCGAGCTTAAGGCCCAACCCCACTCCTTCTGTCCCACCGGCCTCCGTTGCTCAGTGGGTTTTCTGTACATATTCTAAACTACGTGTGTGTCTACTGTTGTACTGGAAAGTCCCGAGCACATGCTTATTCTAACCAAGATAAACACAGATGATGTTGCAATGTTCTTATGCTGCACTCACATCACATGGGATCGACGGCAGAGATGGGAAAGATGTTTACAACTTCACGATAGTATAAATGCTGAACATGCACAATGTAGCACTGTTTCCATGAGATCTGGTTTTAAATGAACCTTCAGTGACTCACTTTGTGGACTATGTCATGAGGCAGTCTGGAGAGGATTCTGAGCGGGAACCCAAAGTGGGCGATGATGTCCACGACGTGCTTCGCCACATGTGACGGGAGGCACGACTGCATCGGCACGGCTTCCACCCACTTGGAGTAGTAGTCTGTCACAGTCAAAACGTACTTGTGTCCGTTCAGCGTTTGGGGCAGCGGCCCTCTGACATCCAGACCGAGCCACTCCCACGGCTCCTTCACCTGCCGGCACAGCAGGACATCGTGCAGGAATACAGTGTGACTGCAGTACTTTAGTTGGCATTTAATGTCAGTGTTGCATTCAGGTAATCGTGTTGTCGCTCACCTCGATCACCTTTTCAGGATCTTCACATTCTGTCTGTGAAAATGACAGAAGAGCACTTCATTAAAACACTTCATAATAAAGAAGTCAGAGTCTAAAAGACACAAATATTGTAGTTTAAAATCATGATGACTACTTACACTCACATTATCATCTGGAGCCCACTGAATATCCTGTTGGTGTGTGTGAGAAATTACACACAGACAAATGGACAAGTGTGAAAAAGCAATAATAAAGTTAACATCTGGCAACACAAGGCTTATTTGCCTAAAATCATATCAAAAGTTCCATAATCTGTTAAAAAATAATGAGATCAGAAAGCTTTCAAGACCCTGATACACACACACACACACACACACACATAGATGAAACCAGTTACCCGTGGTACACAGTAATCTCCATGGAAGAAATGTGGAAATGACTCGATCTTCATCAGCCCTTCATCTACTATAATCCTCCATTTGTCAGACTTGTTTGGATCTTTGTCTCTGAACATGAAAACAGAAAAGATGAACACATTAAAGAGGAAACGATCAGACAAACGACTACGAAACAAATACAAATCAACAAACATCACGTGATTTGGTTTGAAACTGCTGTGTTACTCCCTCACAGTTTCTAATGCTGACAATCACAAACATGCATGAATAGATCCAATATCATAAAATCTGATTATAACTGAAGTAGAGCACCGGAGCTGAACTCAACCATAATACAAGGGCAGATCATTTTATAATACAAATAACCCAACCCATTCTAGGTGGAATCAGGGATGGACTTTACATGATCCTCATCCTATAGATACTGGTGTCAACATCTTCAAATTTGGAGGTCCCTCCGCCCCCTAACTGGTGCTGACCTGAGTTTCACCTACGCACGGCCATAACTCATTTTTTATGAGCACCAACCGACGACTAGCTGAGGGTTTCCGATTACATTCTCTGATTATTCTGATAAATTTCCACTGAATGCCGCCGACTTCTGAGGATCCCCGCTGCGTCTTCTGCCGTACATTATGGATGTCCGCTGGATGCCCTAGGATATTCTGCTGACTGCTGCAGCAATGGCCGTTGGTCCTAAATCTTCACCAGTTCAGCTGACATCAGCTGGACACACCAACCATCCCCTCATACTACGCACACACCTACTCCTTGGTACCTCCTGTTGCACTTCCACACACTTCCACTAGACTAAATGCAGATCAAATATATGTTGAATATTTATGTAGATACACGTGTGAGTACATTGTATACATACAACATACACACACACACACACACACACACACACACATACATATGGAATTAAGTAATTATCTATTGATAAAAGTTTTCCACAACGCATCACCACAACAAACAAAGCACACACTGCAGCAACACACCATCTCGGTAAACGAGAGGCTGTTGTGTATACTCCGGTCAGTAGGTGGCGGTGTGCATGTTGACAATCCGCATAGAAACCGCGAAGAAGAAGAAGCAGCACCGGGAGGAAGTCACAGCTCGCTTCAGTCCACCTGCAGAAACTTACAGGACCGCTCCTCGGAAAAGTCCAAATGTCCGTCTGGAATGAAGAAACCGAGGATCAGCTGGTCAGGCTGGTTCGGGAGAGGTCGGCTCTGTACGACACCACCGAGAAACTTTACACCAACAAACCGAAGAAAACCGAACTGTGGCACGAGATAGAAAAGAAACTCGGGATACCAGGTGAGATTTACCCGCGGTGTGTTCACGTACCCCCGGCTGTCGTGTTGCTGTGTTAGCCCGTGTAGCATAGTAGCATAGCCCCCCGCTGATTTATTAATGCATCACGTGGTTTAGAGAAGCTGCTTGGCTTCACATCTGGCTTTGACTTCCAGAGAAAGAGCTCAAGAAGAGGTGGGACTCCCTGCGGACGCAGTACACCCGCTACAAGAAGCGGGCAGATCCAGCGCAGCACCCGGCGTTAACGACCGGGAGGCAGCAGTGGATCCTGGCCAGTCTCCGGTTTTTAGAGCCGCACAGAAAAAGGAAGGAGGTCACTTCTGAGCCGAATCTCCGGGTGAGTGGACGGTTTGATAATTGCTACTTTGTGCAAGTTGGAAGCACAGAGGAGGCCCCTACATTTGTGGCCCCCACACTGTAGATCAGGCTGCCCCCGACACTGCCTGTTTTTAAACCCCGTCTGAAAAAACAACATGTTGATTCCTTGGCTTTTAATTGAGTGTGAGAGTTGCTCTTCTTATCTTATTGTCTTTTCTATTTGTGTCTCTCTTGCGTCTCTACAACACTTTGGTGAACTGTTGTTTTTTTAAATGTGCTTTATAAATAAAGTTTTCCAGAAGCCTGTGTGCTTTGTTTCCACATGGCCGGATAAACCTGTTTGGGAGCCGTGGGCAAAGGTTTGCTGCTGGGCTCTTGTTGCTTCCAAGTTCCCATGAAGGAGATGGTATCTTCATTATATTCTGCACAGAGACCCAGAAACCAACCAGTACTCATAAACAGGAACACCAGTTGGCCCCTGGGTTTTCTGTATGTTAGTGGGCACAGTACGAACTGCCAACAAATGACAAAGGTCTTGGACTTAGACTTTGACGTAGGGGCCACAATATTATGTAATAATGAAGGACCCCGTTGATATTGTCATTTAATGGTTAGTCAAGTTGCCACTTGTTAACTATTAAGGTCACTCTGCCATTATCTTCCAGTCTGTCTTGTTTCTAAATCACCTGTAATCATAACTTCACACCATAAAATGCTTTCTCCCTTTTACAGGAAACTCCAGCTGTTGGTTCCGATTCGACTTCAAACGACATCAACTACATAAAGACCGAGGTGCCATCCAGCCCGCTCTGCAATGACACCCAATGCAGCACCCCTACAGACGAGGAATCCAGCAACTCTGAAGCCGAGTACCCCCCCACGCCTCTCAGAGAGGAGTCGTGGCCAAGCACCTCCACAGCGTCCAAACCTCTGGCGAAGCGCAGCAAGAAACAGCCGGAGGAGCCCTCCAGTGAGGAGTCCACAAACTTATTACGCACCATCAGCAAAACCGTGGAGACTTTGGCTTCCAGGGAAGAGCACGACGACATCTCAGCGTACTGCAAAAATCTTGAACGCAAAATGCGCAAGTTGCCGCCACACATCCTCCCACATTTACAGCATGAAGTGGACACGCTTCTCTACAGATACCTCATAATTACTACTTCTAATCATTCAGGCCAAACATCAGAGTTTCACTGTTCTCAGCAGTAAAGTATGTTAAGGTTGCCACTAACGTCATGCAGTCACTTGCCTTTTCTACTGCATTTACCACAAAGCATTCTGGGAAGAACTGACTGATAACCACGAATGTTGTGATGGATGACATGAAGGCAGAACGTGTAATTCCTGCTCTGTTGCAGGTGTATTACATAATCCAAAAGGAAACACTGCCTTAGTTCTTCGTGTACTGAGCATCCATCTCATTATACTGAACAAAGACAGAACATCTTTTGGCTTTAAGTCTGATTTGGTAGAAAATACCTGCAATATTTTAACTTTAAACTGTGACATTTTTGGATTATATGTGTTGTTTTATTACAAATGTTCATTTAGTTTCACTTTGGCTTGTTTGAGAAAATGTTAGTAAAAGATCACAAAAAAAAGCCTTCAGATATAATGATAGTTAAGCAAGTACACAATAACACCGGAGGTGGGTGAAGACGGTTCAGAGTGACATACCCAGCAGGCTCTTCTGATGTCTGGCTGGGCACTTTGTTGTGGACACTTCGCTTTGCCGTGGCAGGAGCTGGACTCGTCTGCGAGGCTTGAACACCAGGTGGCTGGGTTGAATACAGAGAAACATGTACTGGGTTCAGAAGTCTGTACAGACTCGTAAGGAATTGGTATATTTACTCCAGGGTGCTAAAGTAAAGAACTGCTTGAATGAAGACAGAATTTCTGTTAATATTCTTGATTTTTTTTAACCCAGATCCAAGAAAGCTCCATTTGAGTGAACAATGTTTTATACGTTTTGAAAAAATGGACCAACAAGCTCTGCAATAACAGAATCACATAATTTAAAGTTAAATGTTAATATAGTATGCTCTCACCTTGTACCTCTTACTTCTTGCTTTGATGGAAGCCTATATCGGGGATAAGGACAGTAACTGCATATGAGACATTGGTCTATTTAAGGGTTTTACTGTCTTGCTGTTCCACTCAGTGAGACAGCTGATGTTTTATTTTGAAATGATCCACTGACGCTGAGTAACGAAATACAAACCTTTCTTTTCTGTGTGTCGCCAGGAGATGAAAATATGGTGGGAACTGCATTTTCTCGAAGTTTCACACATTTGCCTGTTCGGTCAATATATTGTTCCTCAAAATGATTGATGCACAGCACAGAGAAGCGAGACGGGGTCCAGTCCTTCCACTTCATGTTGTTAAGCCATTTCTTGAGTTTTCGGGGATTGTACAAGGGAAACCTGCAGCAGCACACAACTCATGAAGAAAGTCCTTTAACTAATGTATGCAGTTCTTTCCTGGGTGAAGGAATCAACACTAAACTGTTTCTTTTTCAATACTGTTATATTTGGTAAAACCACCTGTGCAACTGATTCTTTATGAAGTTTTAACCTTTAGTAGAAATTGTACACTGTTCATTACTGGTGTGATGGATGTAAGCAAAATACATCCCAAACATTTTGTAAAACACTTAAAGTGATGAACATGCGCTCTCAGGTGTATATGAATAAGTCGATTCTGTCCAATAAATCAAATGATGTGTACTCCTGTGTAAGAGGGGATCATATACTATTTATTTCGCCCCTTCTATCACACCCACATTACTTCCTGGCAGTTTCAGGTCTGATGGGAACATGCTAAGTGAGGTGAGGCGAAAACGATTATTTTCATTATCGATTAACCTGCCGAAGTTTTTACCTGAATAAAAAAAGTATCTCCACCTGTATCTTTTTTAAATAAGTTATGTTAGTTAAAAGGCTAAGAGTTACAAGGAAAACGTAGCTAGCAAAACCCAAGAAGTGGTTTATGTGATTCATGTTTATGTTAGCTAGCTTTACTAGCCACACATCTGCTAGCTAGCTATTTGCTGTTTTTGAGTGACAAAAGTAAATACTCACTTAAAAAACTTCACATCTGAATCACTGGAGTTTTCGCAGTGGTAGGCGCACTTATATCGTCCCATTTGGTTTACAATTTCGTTCAATTTGCGACCACACAAACTGATTTTGGTGCCAGAGTTGTTTGAGCGACGTTAGCAATAATACAACTTCAACATCCGGTCAAAACTTTCAAAATAAAAACCTCCCGGCATGTTTGAAAGAATGTCACATTTATATAGTATAAAAGTATTTTTTGCTTGCTTTGTATCAAGCCGTGTTGACGTTAATATTCAAAGACACTTGTTCATCATATTATTTCTTATTTCCCGCTGTTACCCTATAAAATCTTGCTAACTTAACGTGTTCCTTTTTCTTCGTGTTTTTTTTATTGCACATGAATGCACCCTATAACACCCCCTTATGGATCCAAGGCAGAAAGGCAGCCAGTCGTATTTTATTTGTATGACATACAGTATTTGAACACAGGCAAACGCAATGTCATTTACAGAAAAGAGTAAATAAAGAAAAAATAATCTGCTCACTGACCCTCCAGATTTTAATTTGAATATACCTGTAAAAAATAATATTCCCGTATAAATATAGACTTCTTTCTCTACTTGTATCATACCAATTGAGACTTGAGCACATAATTAATCAAACAAGGGATGCTTGAAAATGTAATTGTTATTTAACATAATAAAATGTGAAATAAACAATTCGAAATGTCTGCAGATGTCTCTGCTTAGCTGCTTTTAGATTTCCACTCAACCCTCCACTCATCCCAGTCCAGCAGGGTTCGTTTTATATCCCATCCGGCAGCTTCCACACCTGAAAATGAAACGAGCAAAATCATGTTTCTATTGGCAAAAATATGCAAGATAATGATTTGTAGGTTAAAATAGTTGTGTGTGTGCTCACCTTTAAGAAATGGACTGAAAATTGTGTCCATCATCGTGTGACTCTCATGCACCATTTCCCAGTGACCTTTAAAAAAATTAAAGTGTGTATTGTGTCAAACCCCCAATAATGTAAAGTAAAGAAATAAATGGAGGGAAAGGCTCACTTTGCTGTTGTGAAGGAGGTTCTCTGGAAGCTGTGTGCCTCAACATGCTGCTGAGCCACACAGCTTGGCACATCGCTCTGATTTCATCATGTACTGAAGCTTCTGGTCCCAAACAAACACATATGCAACCTGAGGGGAACCCAGGCGAGTTAAAAAACATTCAACAAGTATGTTACATGGCTCTTAAACACACTGCTGTTCTGTAAAAGAAGACATACCATATTGTACTCCTAATAGGTAAGGCATGTTGTTTTTCTTCAAAGCCAACTTCAGTTCCTCTGGGCTACAGGATACGCAAACACATGAAACTGTGTTGAACTTTTAGTCTTATTTTTGATAATTTTAGAAAAAAATGGTACCTGAACTTACCTTTGTACAGCTTCCTGTAGCCTCACTCCAAGTTTGATTGGCACCGTTTTGCTAAACTCTGGGGAAAAAAACAGAAGCATCCATCACTTTAAATGCACAGAGTTAAAATATTACAACTGTGTCTCAAAGCTGCAACTACTGGATACATGAAGTAATCATGAAAACTCACAATTCTTACCCAAGAAAACTGGTTCGCTCTGATTGGCCTCTTGTGGACTCAGGATCCGTCTGTCTCTCAGGTACTGCTGCAGTACGATTGAAAGCCGCGCCTCGTTGAAGGTTTCCATGACAACCGAACGCACAGCTTTATAGTTGGCAAACAGGTGGAGGATGGTGAAGAGGAAGAAGAGGCTGAGAGTCAGTCTGAGGGGTGGAAAGAAGGAGGGGAATGGAGGTAGAGGACATGAAATACACAGCAGACTCTCTGCCTGTGTTATATACGTTCTATAACACACACACACACACACACACACACACACACACACACACACACAAACAAAACTTACACTGGATTATCGGTGACGAGGGGAATGAGAACCAAACTGATCAGCAGGCCAGCAAGATTCACTAAAGTCTCCTGAGGGACGTTTAGACATGAAGATGAGACAAGAGTGAAACGCATCACAAGTTATCGGTCAAGAGGATCTCAAACAGACCTGACTGCCATCTTTAGCAGAGATGTCCGCCATGTTGTCTCTGCGAGCCTGATGAACAGTCAGAGCAGCTCTGGTCGCACCGCCTGCCACTCCAACGATGGACTGGAGAGGAAAGACACACATCGAAGCACCAAGTCTGGTTTGTTACAATTGGCATTCGTCTTTAATTTATTTTTTCTTCTCAAATGCAAATTGATGGAACCTTGAGTTTTCCATTTTTATCACAGCTGACTGAAGTTATTTAAAGTTTTACCTTGAATATTCCTGCAGTACACACAATCAGGGTGAAGCAAGCAGGAAAGTATGGGGCCAAAATTTCCATGAACATGGCAATGTCATTGAGAACATCAGCAAAAAGCCTGGTAAGAAATGAATCGAACAAACTTAGTCCATCAAATGGGTCCAGGACAATGACTAGACTTTATATTTGTGCCTGTACACTACGCATACCTCCATTTTTTGGCCTCAGAGTCCAGTTTAGTCCTGCAATAAAGACAAAAAACTCATCTCATAAAGAGGAATTTCAATCAGTGTAAGAGGAGCACAAACACAAGGGAAAGAACTGGGTTAAAGCTTTTATTGGGCTGATTAAAGGACACAAACATGAGCCTACCCTTTCCGCCAAGCAAAGAGGATTCTTCCCAACATGCCAGTTCCATCTGCAGGGAAACATTGGTTTGCAAGTTGCACTCACCGGGCAAGAGATACAGAGAGATAATATAAATGCATGGTAGATTTTAAACCATCACCTCTTAGTAACCAGGTGACTGTGGCCGCAGCCACTGTCGCCTCTTGGTTTCCCACACCGACACCTTTGAGAGAGGCCTGAGTGGCCAAAGTCCCCGACAGAGAGCTGGAGAAAGCCTGAGAGAACAGTGTGGAGGCAGAATTATAATCTGGTGACGTGATGATCCAAACTGTTGTGTAGTATAGTTGATATAGTGAACTGTACCTGCACAGTATCCCAACACTGGTAGTGCAGGTAGTCGCTGCTGACGCTCTCTGGGTAGCCTTGAGGCAGAAACACGCTCTGAAACAACACGTGAAATGTGAGTGCGTGCGTGTGTGTGTGCGTGCGTGTGTGAACCGTCAGTGTAGCGACATGGAAACACGACAACCCACGAAACCCTTACTTTGAAAACTCCAACAACAGAGTGTCCTCTTGATTCACCTTCACTCCCATCTCTTCTCCTCTCCATCACTCCATCCTTTCCGAAATACTTCCAGGACTCTGCACTGCCATATCTCTCTGCGGCCAAAAGCGCACCTCCATCTTTCTCCATTTAGACTGTTAGGAGCGAAAAACAAAGAGGAGCTGACTAAACTAACAAACGGAAAACACTGCAGTTTGAAACGCTCCGGACCGTATTTAATTAAAGTCCATTTGCCTCAGTATAGTATAAAACTGGCTCAGTCTACGTGTCGTCCTCTCCTGTCGTGTTGTTCTTTCCACTTCCGTGTTTTTTACCACCTCACAATTTGGGGCTTCCTCATTGGTTGATTGGGAGTTTAAGGCGGAACTTTGATTAACGCGCCAATAAACCACCAATGAACAGCAAACGGTGGGAGACGTATTAATAATACTCCTATAATAAAGTTTATTGTACAAGAAACTGTGACATTAAATGGCCACACCTACCAAACAGACGTTTATACAAATATAGAGTAATAAGTAATATCCATCATTCAAGGAAGCACTAGTATCTCTCACTACACAATCACAGTCAGAGAAATAAAAACAACAGTCTAAAGGTATGAGTAGACTATAAAGATAACAATATAAAAGTGCCAAACTACACATACAAGAAAGGGATTGGAGGCAATCCCAAATCTCAGAGTAAAACAGAAAAACGATGGGGATGTCTTACATTTTGTATTTGGTCATAAAAGTATTGGACAAATTAAAATGTTGACCTGATGGAGACCAACAAAGGAATTACAGTTCATCCTGCAAACTGCAATCCATCCAATAGTTGTCAAGATATTTCACTGAAAGAAAAAAGTCAAACTCATAGTGGCCCAAGAGGAAAAGTCAGAGAGAGAAACATGTCTGTACAGAACGTCATGCAAATCCATCCAGTAGTTATTGAGATATTTCTATTTGCTAAAAATACTGTGCCAGTGATGAGTACAGGTGTACTCAGGTAAGCAAATGTACTAGAGAAGGCCTATAATAACCGTGATTATTGTACTTCATGTTGTAAACTCACTGTCTGTATGTCAGCTCTTTACACAAAACTGTACTGTTGTTTGTTTGGGCAAATGCTTTTAGATCATAAATCTCTCTTGCAGGTTACTATATTCAGAGACATAAAAAGGTTCGTATCCAGAGAAGGAGATCCAAACTCACTGTGGTTTCACACCTGTCCACAGTTAAAAAGAATTTTGTGTGTCGGTTCCCTCTGCTGGACTTCCTGAAAACACAGGAATGCACCAGACAGGATGAGTAACAATCAATAAGTGATGCAGACACTGGGTCTGTTGAGGAAAGACTCGGCTGTGTAGGAGGCTGGTGGCGTGTACACTGGGTGGCGTCAGCTCTGATAAAATGCAGTCAGGTAATCGTCAGTGACTGGGAAATATTTCTTATCTCTGGGTTGCAGAGCAGAGATGAGAAAAACTTCCTGAGTGTTCCCTTCGCCCCTCGATCCAAGAGGAGAGAATATGTTTCAAAGGGATCTAAAGATGATCGAGCAAAAAGATAATAAAGTGTTGAAGGGAAGACAAAACATACAATCTGTTATCTCTTCCAAGATGAACTTAGAAAACAACGAGGCAGAAAGGAATCTCTTTCGCCCCGAGGCGAGACGAGTGGTGACACACCTTTCACAAGTCCACAGGAATGTAGTGTGGGAAAGAAGTGAGGGAAAGGTTGCCATACTGTACAGTATGTACAGCTGGGGCTAGAGAGGGAAAGCCTAACCTGTGAAGACAAGGAATACAACATGAGAAGTAAAGTAACCGAGTGAACAAAGGGTTTGTCTGTGTGGGAGGGCAAAGAAGAAAGAAGGAAGGAGCCTTCACAGTGAGTGGGCGTGGGAGTTTCACACTGAGTTTCACCACCAGCTCTCAGTCCTGTCACACAACAACTGATATTGTAGCGGGGAGGTCTGCGTCGACGCTGTTGTCTTCTGGACTACCATGACGGCAGTGGTGTTTCAATGACCATGTGTGGAAATCTTCACTGAAACCTTCAACTCTAAAGGAAGAAGCTTCACGCGGCAGCTGTCACCTCAAAGTGGGATTTTGTTTAAGAGACAAGACGACACACCTGCCTCACATCTCATCAAGACTTTAATACACGTCTAAACAACACTGGACACACCAAGAAATCGTTCCTGAAGGAGTGAATTCAGACAGAGGAGCAGATTCAAAACAACGGTTTGTACTTTAAAGTAAGAATTGAACCATTAAATGAGGTTTGATTGTGTTTAAAGTATCTGTTTAATTGTATATTCACTTATCTAATTCAAGTTGTACATACTCCCTTTTTGTCTTCAAGGACCACCTTTATGTTTTCAGGTGTGAATAATTACAGGAGAGAAACTTTAACTCTAACTCATGTTTAGTATGTTGTTTACATGTTTACTCATGTTTAACTCTAACTCATCTTAGTATGCTGGCGGCCGCTCTTTGATCAGAGATTAGATAAGTTACATTTTATATTTTCATTTCACCTCGACAACTTGCCAGTCAAGCAGGACGTCGACATGTTTAAACTGCGATCATTCAAGTTTTTCAAGCTTTCTGTAGCTTTGTTGCATAGTTAACAGGGAACACTTGAAGCTGTGCCCCATGTTACACCATTTAAAGGGTACTTTCTGTTTCAAGATGAAAATACCCGTTCCAGAGAAACTCCCATGCTAACTAAAGATAAAATAATGTGTGAAATATTTTGAAGAACATGTTTCGACCTGTTTCTGAAATCAAGTTTTGTCGTCATCGTCCACTGAGGCAGATGTGGGCTTTGTTTTATCTGTCACTTCTCAAATCTTTGTAGTGTCGGTGGTACCTGACAGCATCACGTAGCTTTAATCCCCAACTATCCTTAACTTTAATTACGTTTGAAAATAATTATTCATTAATAGAAGAAAGACCTGTCTGCCATGGTGGCATGTGAGCTGACATTTGACCTGCCAAGAAACAGCATTTTCCACAAGGACAAAACTGAAACCCTGATATTCCCTTTAGGCGGTGTTGACACCTGAATTATACTTGGACTGATTCTAGCATGTTGCCATTATGAGTCCAAATAACAGGTGGGCAAAGTGTAAGAGGAGGGCAGATTGTAGTCTTATTAATCAGGGACATTTCATGCATGTATACACCGTAACAGAACAATGACTCTGTGAGAATCGTCAGGCATGCAGCTGTGCTTTGGGTTTTACCAGTCTTGTACAGCGTTATTCAGGTTTAATAATGGAGGGAGGCTCTGACATTGTGACGTCAGTAATCAGGTTATTATTTGCAGAATGTAAGCAGGAACATGAATAGAACAGAAAAGACACAATCCGGCGATATTAAAATAACTCGGAGATCATCTGTCCCATTTGTCTCCTCATACGCCTGAGACATTAAAGTATGAACACTGTATTTCACTAACTGTTTACACAGGCAGGCCCTTACTCAAAGGGTAAAACCACCTCCTTTATCTTGAAAAGCAAACAATTTTATCAGAACAAAGTTAAACTCATAAAACTCAGACAAATCATAAAACTGTTGCATATTACTGGGTTCTTCTTCTTCGTCTTCTTCTTCAAAACGATGTGTGGTTTTAAAAAATATCACATTTCTCAGGTGAAGCTTTTCTTAAACATGCTGTTGTGTTTTGCAGAAATGTCTAATTCACATCAGACACAAATACAGATGGAGGAAACATTCCCACTGAAAACCTGTCCAGGTTCAGAGGGTGACACCCAAAATAATAAGTGCAGTGAAGTGATATGCAGCACTGCTGCCTCCTGCTGCGATGACAAGAACCACAGGAAACTAGCCATCTGCAGCATCATCTGTGGGTTGTCCTGCATTGGAATCATGGCTCTCATCCATTCTGTCAAGGTATTTTACTGTCCGGCTCTTTTCTTTTCTGCCAAAGCTTTTCTTTCACCTGTCAGTCAAAATGTCAACGCCTGAAGTCTGTTTAATCGCCCAGATACTTCATCCCTTTTCCTGATTTAATAAGAATTGCTTACAAACATGATTTTGAACTGGTGACATGTTCCAGAAGCCGCCACAAGAAATTAGTACTTCTGCTTGTGTCCTCAGACTCTGCTGTAAAACATGGTTAAATACTTTGGTTTGTAACTGACCCTGAACAGTAAGAACATACTGTACATTTCCATTTCTGTGAATGAGTGTTTTGGCAGTAAATAAAATAAATATATCTGTTGCTGCATTGCTCATGGAACACATTTAACATAAAACATTAAAATGACGCCAAATAAGGACATATTTCAGGACACAAGTTGTGACGTAATGTTCAAGCACAATTTGTCACAGAGGAAATGTTACCACTTCAAGAACCTTCTACGTATTAGGTTTTAATCAGAAAAATCGATTGATTTTGCTGTTAAAGAGGAAGTAAAGCCGATGTCAACAAACCACACGGGTTCAATGTTGTCCTTTAAATCACAGAACTAAGACTAAATGTGAAACCTGATTATTGCTTAGTGCCAGTGATGTTGCTTTTTCTGATTTAACCCCTTCTCGTCTTGACTTCATCAGGCGGAGAAGACGGCGGATCCAAAGACAGCTGCGGTTTATTCCCAACGGGCAAAGAAATATGGCATCACCTCCATCGTGATATGGGTCTCCATTCTGGTTTTAACTCCCGGACTAATGGCTCTGATCTCATATCTTTTCACTCTGATAGACTGATCCACTTTGACAAACCTCTGAAGAGACGAGTAAAGAGCATTTCTTCTGATTCTGGATGTTCATGGAGATGGACCGCAGACTGAAAGCTACTGATCAACTACAAACAAACTGGTTGTTACACCAAACACAAAAAGACCGTTAGTCTTTCCTGTGCTGATAAAACAACTGTTTACACTTACCCCATTTTCTATTTTTTTACGCCAGGAACAACCAAATGTTTTTTGTACGCTGTAATATTTATTATATATACACAATATACGAACATGTGGACAATTTAAATCTAAACGACCATATCAAATCCAGCATTAACTATGGTTTGAAACACACGATATAAAGCTTAGAATTGTCTCTCTGCAGTAAAGACCCGATCCTTAATATCTCTGCACCGTAAATGTTATACAATTTATACTCATACTTACTGTATATACTTATAAATTACTCACTGTCAATCTAACATGTAGGAACATTGGGTCGGTACTGGAAATAAAATGGCATGGCAGTGCTTCATCATGAGATCCTGCCAACATTATCTTGGCAATATTGCATTGTTACCATATTAGTTTTATTAATGTCAAATGTATCAATATGTTGTACTTGTATACAAACACACAAACAGAAGCGGTTTCATAATAAAACAAGACAAACTTGTTTGCTTGAGTTCCCTGAAGCATCTTAACACACGCTCAGAAAAACAAATAATCCTACAAAACATCCATTTAAAACACAAACGCTTACAGTTAAGGCAACTTCGTAGAAATGTACATATGTTTATCAAGAAGTTACATTTGCAATACAAATATAAAAACACCACAAAACAATCCAGAGAGAACCACAGGTAAAAAAAACTGCCAACTAACGGTGGAGTCTGGACACCTCCACTCTTTGATTAGAAACATGCCCTCTGGAGTGCTGTCTTGTTTCCAAGTTACAATTTTATACAACAAAAACTTCTTCAGCCATAAAATGACTGAACAAGTGAACAGAGTCCGCCTGAGGCGAGAACAATGATTCGTGCAGTGCATGCTGCTTGCACACACACTTGACTATTCAAACGCATGAACAGGAACTTGTGTGAAATTAGTTGCAGTGAATACAAATCTCTTGCTGGCGTGTTTTAAAGTTATATTCAGCATTTAATAAAAAATAGCTGCCTTTATAAGATAACGTACGGTGACTCTGCAAGGTCACTGCTCATGTAATGTAATGCTTTGTTTCATTTTGTCACTGTAACAAAAGGTTTGTAACGTGTTTAAAGAAAATCTGAAAACCAAAAACACTGATTCTGAACAAGTGCTTGGATCAAGGATGTCAACGTTTGCTTCCAGACAGTTTGACTTATCACAGCTGGAAAGTAGCCAAGGAGGGAAATGGGCAACTTACTGGATGCATTATGTACGTACTGTATATGCATTTCTACAAAAAGGTAATACATTTATGGTGCTACGACGGATTATTCTTCGACTTGCAGGCTACAAACGCTACAGAATGAAAATTCTTCCATAGTATCTTGTCAACACAACACTGATTGTGCTGCGATAAAGAAAAGAGCTGGAAGACCCTCGTGTGAGTCTTCATGTGGAAAACATTACGCAAAAAGATGCTGTCATATAAACAGCATTATCTCTTGCAGTGCTTTTTTAATGGCTGCCAAACAACCAAATGTAAGAGGCATCTGTCAGCTGTCTTTCTGATCGTGCATCAGCCACAAATTCAGCTGGTCGAGTTTGGCACAGAGAAGCGAGTCCACGTCCTGCACGCTGAGCGGCGGTTCGTCTTTGGGAAAGCAGCCTCGTCTCGTCCTGGAAGATGAAATACCTGCTTTAGCAAAACCAACAAGTGGCTTCTTTGGTTTTCTGGACTCGCCGACTTCCAGGAACTCCAAAAATCGCTTGACACGCCTCTGGCCAAACCAGGACTCAGAACCGTTCCGCCGATTGAGAGGAACCTCGAATATGGTCTCCAGCCGGCTGAAACACAAGCAACGAGATGTTAGACAAGGAAGTATATCATGATATGAATTACTTTTTCATTCTCAATACACAGTACAGAACACTAAACATCACTCAGTAACAACATGAGCGTTGCTCTGGTGCCCCCCTCTGGTCAAACCTTTTGTCTCACAAGAGATTAAGTTGATACTTTATGCATTTAGCACTTTTGTTGTGTGGTGTGTAACAAGTTACAGCCTCACAGGGTTTCTCTTAGTGTTGTGTGTTGTGCCTGTTTCTGCACGTCCAGTAGCAGCGGACACAGATCGACAGGTGTTCACTGTTGAGAAGTTTCTTCTTCATGAAACAGCCGCCTGTGTGTGTTTATATTCACAGTCACTGGTGTAATGTGGACCTTACCTCTCAGGGGGTTTGCTGAAATTCTTATTGGTGTAAATTTCTTCCAAACTGAACTCCTTCTTTTTCAGCCTATGATGTAACATGAGAGAACAAACACTGTTTACTGAAAGGCTCCGTCTGCTGAGACCCGTTAGACCTTTGCATCTGACAGTTTGATGTCAGACGGTCAAGGAGAAAGAGACGCAGACGATACAGTAAAGACCCTTTTGTAAGTGAGATGTGAAAAAATACATTCAACACATTCAGGGATTTAAGAGCAACCAAGTTAATTATATACTCAAAGCACCGAGTTAGTCAGTACTTAAAAAAAAAACTATAAATAATAAGACTAACACGGTGATGACACCAGAGCCAGCTCGCTGATGAAGGCTGTGAGAGAGAAGAACTAACACAACCAGAACGTGGACCTGTGAGCTGAGATGAGGTGAGCGTGGGCGGTGTTTACCTGACGGGTTTGGGGAGGCCCATGGGTGTCAGGTTGTTCTGAGGTTTGGGTAACGTTTTCCGAATTCTAATAGACGACACCTTCCCTCGTTCCTCGTGCTTTTGCACCACCTGTGAGGATGAAAGTGACCTGAATCAACATCTTAAACTGTTCAACAGAAACTGAATATTATTCCTTTATGAGGGCAGGATTTCTCTTGTTGTGTTAGACTGCATTAGTGTCAGTAATATACTGGCAACTGAGTGCAAATCCAGACAGAGACATTTTCATTTTTGTTGCTTGTTTTAGTATAAAAGTGTTATTACACATATACTGCAAGATGTTATTACCCGTACGTAAGATAATGTCTACCTTGATTTCAGAATCAGAAAAGGCCTTTTCTTCTCTCAATCCCACGTCTTCAAACTCCTGACTGGATGAGCTTGTGTCCTCGCCGTCATCGTCCTCTTCACTCTGCTGCCTTCTCTGAATCTCACACTCCAGGGGGTTCCCACTGCACAGCCAAGACTTAATATCAGCACGGCGCAAAAACATTTCAGTATCTTACTACAGAAAAAAGAAAGGTGTTACCTGCTGCTAGAATCCAAGGTAGCACTGGAGCAGTCAGATCTTTGGAGGAATCCTGGAAGGCGCCACATCGAAGAGGAGGAGGTGGGAGAGGAAACGTGGCTGGAAGTGCTGGGGCTGGCAGCGGCTGCTCTGCTGTCAGCTTTCTTGGAAAGGAAAGCCAGGGGGCTGGAAAGGAAACCGGAAGCAAGAGCGGAGAGGGAAGTGCTGGGAGAAAGTGCGAGACTGGGAGACAGGTGGTGGGTGACGCCGTCATATGGGACAGATCTCCTGGACGGATACACCTCCTTACGAAGGCAGAGAGGGGCGATCTCCCTCTCCACTTCCACGCTGCAGACTGTGTGTCGACGAGCCCGCCGCAGGGACTTGTGGGCATGCTGGACTAAAGGAGTGTGAGGCTGGTGTGGCGAGTAAATCCTGCTGTGATGGGGTGAATGCAGAGGAGAAGTCCAGGGCGCATCATGGGGATGGAAGGAGGGGATCTCTGGGCAGGAGTAGCTGCGTAACAGGCGTCTTGAAAGGCTATTTCCTGCTGAGCGTCCTGCTGCAACCAGCTCTGCATCGTCCATAGTGACGGAGTTTGTCTCTTCCCCTTTACGTGTCCGACTATGCAGAACCCTGCCTTTTCTCCTTTGGTTGTCTGCTCTCCTTGGCTTAATGCTTACCCTCCTCGCACTAGACCTTAACCTGGAGACACTGATGCTGCTGTGGGTACTGGCTCCAGCGTCAGTGGAACGCTGTGCTTGCCAGTCCATGGCACGCTGAACGTCATTACTTAATTGTACAACGCAGTCTAAATGAAGCTGGGAGGGTGAAGGAACAAGTAGGTGATTACTTTCAAAAGGTGTCATTTCAAAATATACAGGGTCCACTGAGACACTCCCTTTGCCTTCTTTAGACTGCTTTTCTTTGGTGCTTAAATTAGGATTATGGACACACTGCTGTGTTTCTTGAGTCCCACCTGACGCAGATGATTTAGCAGCACCTCTAAAACCCTTTCTGGATCTCTTGGACGGCTGGTTCAGCTCCGTGTTCCTGCTCTCCTCTTTTTGAACATGTGGAGAGGTATTAAAGTCGGTGTGCGTGAGTTCTGATGGCTGCACTGATGGTGCAGATGAGGTAGAAACCAAAGCGCTGTCTGATTCAAGAGTTGAACTCACTTGATTTGGTGATTTCCGTTTCAGTGGTTTCTTGTTTATATTCCTGCACTTTATAACTGGACGGACAAAGACGTCTGGTAACGGTTCCTGCTCTGCTTGTTTTGCAGAGGTGATTGCCAGCGTGGTTTCCAGATGCATCCCGTTATCAAAGTTGAAATCAGGTTTAACAAGACCTGTTCTGGTCTTTAGTCGTGTGCATGAACCGATCAGCTTCACTTTGCTGCTTCTGCCCTTTTGTTTGATCTGTGACGCGACGCTGCTTTTATCCAGTGAGCAAACCACCATGGCATCAGAGGAACCTTCAGTCTGTGTGTTTAACACCGCTTCATTCATCTCTTTTCCTTTCTTCTTTGCTTTTGTTGAAACAGCCGGTCTTTTTTTAGCAGGCTTCACCTTTTCTTCCCGATCTACGACGGTATTTGTCGACACAACTTCTTTCCTTATTGGTCTTAGCACTCTCAATATGGCACATTCTGAACCCCCATTTAACAGCTCTGGTTTTGTTGGATCCTTTGTAGATATACCTGCGGTCACTCGCTTCCTCTTCACAGAGTCTTGGGATTGACCGTCCAGGTTCAGCGCCCTCTTTGTTCTCCCAGGACCTGCAGCTGAACTCTCCAGCTCCAAAGTATCCAAAGTATCCTTCAGTGTACTTCTGTTGCCACCGTCACGGTCACTGAAGTTATTCCGGAGGTTTTGGCAAAACAAGCGACAAGTTTCTATTTTCCTGCCATCATCATCACCATCGGGCTCATCTGTGTCACGCTGAGCACAACAGACCGAGGAAGATACTGACAACAGTTTGGCACTGGAGTCAGCTTTGACTGGATTCATGTGAGAAACCTGCTCATCAATAACCTCCGGGTAAGACTCCTCCATTGGCACTTCAGATGTTAAACAGGTAACTTTCTTTGCTTCAGATCTATCTTTTGTCCATCTCCTGGGCAGTGGGTTCAACCGGACAACCAGTTTGCCTTTGTTGTGGTCCACAGCAGTGGATATCTTTATCTTGGGTTCACGTGAGGCACTGACACTGACAGAGGGCTGGAACAGCACAGAGGACCCGACAGATTCTGAAACGTCCTCAGAGACGGTGCAGGGTAATGGACGGTGTTGCAAAGGCACAGAATCAGGGGAGTGTTTTTCCTTCGGAGTTATTGAATATTCGTCTGCCTGTTCAGAGCTGCGTGTCGACAGCTCCACATCAAACGATAATCTTTTAGAATATCTAAGAGCAACAGTTTCTGCGTTGTGTGCACCTCCTGCTTCACCGAGCCTCTGATGATCCGCTTCAGAGTCCTTATTCCCATTTTCACCTTGTGCTTCTGGATGAAACAGGTCACTCGGCTCTGAGTGTTCTTCATCAGCCTGTAACTCACACTCATTAAACATGTCTGGATGGTCCATGGCTGGTGGAGGACTATTGGCTCTGAAGAGTTTAACAGGACTCATTACGATCTCTGTGAAACTGGCCATCTTCGACTTGAAGGACTGAAACAAGGGGCCGATCACCCATCCCTTCGGGGCACATGCATTTTCAACAGTGTCTCCAACAGCCAATCCCCCGCACGTATCCTTGTCACATTTAGTGACGTCAGGATTATGAGTGGTATTATCAAACTGCTCTTCTAGATTTTCTGCAGCAGTCGGTTTCTTCTGTGTGCCTTCCTGGTCCTCTGGCCTGTAATAAAAACAGAAACGGGAAAATTAGTCTTTAAAACAAAAATCACGACAGAAATGTTAATATACAATATAAAAATATAAATTTTTAAATGTGTAAACACTAGAATACTACAACTAAAATTTGCACAAGGCTAAAAATAATCTTTGTGAGCAGTTTTTCTGCATAAATAAAGATGTCCAAGTAAACATATTGACTAAATGATTCTCATGCATAATACACGCTTAAGAAATTCAGTAAAGCACTTACTTATTTTGCAGCTCTGTTGCAAGACTAAAGTCAGATCCAGCCTGCAAAATAAATACATAAACATTTTATAGTTTTAAGAAAAATAAGCTCAGTTTGTCTAAACATACACACAGCTGCTAATCAACTGATTAAACAGCCAACAAGAAAACGCTCAAATGCTGCAGTTTCTAAAAAATAATTATTGGCTAATTTTCCATTTATTAAAAACTCACGATTGTTCTGAAAGGTTACATATTTAAACTCTTTAAAAGGGAACGAGAAGACAATGCAGACACGGTGCAGTCTGTAATGACGGTGGTCTAAGCGTTAGTGGGTCACATTAAGACCCTTGATTGCTTGTCTGTGTCAGATGCAGCAGACCATGAAGGAGGATTAAAATCACTCCATCAACCCTCACACCCAGTTTACTGTACAAGTCTCCAATGTTGGCATACACAGCTGCACAAATGGATTAGACACGGATAGCTTTATTACATTAAAAATACCATGAAGGGCATGCAGACAGACGGTAATGTAGAGACCAACAGAGGCACAGAGAGAGTCGACTGTTCCGACATCTCGAGCATTAAAGATAAAACTGACCTCGTTTGGTTTCTCATGTCCATGTGTGCTTTCAACTCTTGGCTGCTCGGAGTGCGACACTTGTACCTGCAAATCAGAGAGATGAACGGGCGCTGCATGAGCAATGACTCGTTGGATTACTGAAGAGGGTCAGAGCAAGACTTTTTGAGTTCAACTCCTACCATGCTCCCACTCTCGCTTTGAATCTTTGTGGGGGACGGATTCTGTCGGGACGGATTCTGTCGGGACGGTTTCTGCGCTGCTCCGCTGTCTGAACAGCTCTTCTTTTGGAGAGCATGTGGTCTGATCCCCTGAATGCGACCACTCCTTCTGTGCCCAGATATTCCATCATTCGCACAGCTGCGGATGTTTCAAAAATCTGTCAATTTAGCAAATATGCAGCCTTTTATGTTTCTAATGCAGTGGGGGAAAAACAGTACAGTAAGTCTTATCGTATGGGTCGTGAGATCACGTTTGATGTCAGCTGATAACGACCTGCCGCCATTTAAAAAAAAGCAAGAAGGGGAGAATACACCTACAGAAAGAGAAACCAAAAGGTGCCGGGACAACTATACCTGGGAGTGATGGAGGAAAGGGGGAGGAGAGGTGGTGGAGGTTCACTGTGGGGAGGTGCACTACAGAAACAGGTTGGGGGAATAGCATCTTCATCCATTGGACAAACTATCTGAGGGAGCGGGTCAGAGGGATAAGTCAACATCCCCTCGCTCTCTCTTTCTCTCCTTGCCTGTCCTTCTCTGTAAATAACAACATGGGGGGAAAACAAACATGCAGGGTATCACATCAGTAAGAAATCACTTCAAAATAGCTCTTAAAAATAAGGCTTCACTTACTTTTCTGATCCCTGGGAGGGCTTTTATTCTGAAATGAACAGTAACAAGGTTATTTTTAGATTTTCTTTTTAATATATGAACACATTCATATGTAAAACAGCATAATCAATTAAAATCCTGATCATTTTATAGATCAATCACTATATATACACTACCGTTCAAAAGTTTGGGGTCACATTGAAATGTCCTTATTTTTGAAGGAAAAGCACTGTACTTTTCAATGAAGATGACTTTAAACTAGTCTTAACTTTAAAGAA
>JAVQJL010037080.1:0-29362 GCA_036024295.1 Nannoperca obscura
CCTGAACCTGCCTGTCACTTGTGCCTGCTCATCTGTCCCGGACTTCCCGACTCGTGGCGAGTATTCAGAACTCTTCTCCCCTCAACACCACTGGACGCCTCTGGTACTCACTCTGACTCGTATATTCTTTCCCTATTCCCCCTACCCTGAAATAAACCCTCTTAAAACATGATGCTATTGTGGTCCGTCTGTCTGTTCCGTGACATGTTGTTGAAGAATTGTCTGAGAAAACTAGATTGTTTGGTGATTTTGTTTGGGTCTCTGTATGTTCACTCATTAGTAACACATAATAAAAGATATTGCTGACTGTATTTGCTTTCAAACAGCTGACATTAACTGAAACTATTTTCATCTTTGAAGTCAAGCTATGAATAACAAATAACAGTTGTATTGCTCAGCATGGGAATAATGGTAGTGTGAGTCTCGGACAGGAGTGGGCATACAGTACATGATGTGGACATTATTTACATGCAGAAGCTGCTGTTGGGGATTTGAAATGAAAAGATGATGTGGACAACATGGCTGACCAGACACAACACCTTTAACCACAGCATACAAATAAATGTCATCATTAATTCTGATATATCCAGCATTCTGCACCATCCTCAGAGGAGACAGTCTTGCAGAGAAATGCTCATGCATTTCATAAGTGATTGTTTTAATTTGTGTCAATAACATTTATTTCCAGATTTTTCAATAAACTTGTTCCAGATTTGTCCTGAAGATTGTTGACAAAAATTCAATTGAAATAAAAACACACTCCAGTGTTTTTGGAGAGAATTTATTTGAATCATGTAAGTTATTTTTTTCAACACGTTCAGTGGACTGGTACTCCTATTTTTGCTCAATGTCATTTTTTTTTTTTTTACACTTTTCTAAATTTTCTTTAAAAAGCAGCAAATTCCAAGAGCTGTTAAATTGTAAAATCAGATTCACTAACTTAAAATTCAATCAAATTCAGATGTAGCAAAAATAAATATATAGCTGTTTCCCCCCTGACATTATATTCAAGCTAAAGCCCCCTCATCCTTTACCACAGAATAGTCTAAGACTGTAGGATGTTCTTTTTGATATATTAGCTCTGACACCTGGGTCATATTTTCATTAATTAAACATGGCTTTGTAATAATTTCATACTGATAGAGACCCATTTCACCACAGACTTTGGGCACACAAGATATGCCTTTGTCACATAACTTAATTAGAAAATGATAAATGCCTTAGTAGTGTGTTCGTACATTTTCTAAAGGTCAGGGTCACATATGGTTTTACTCATTTTAATTCTTCATGCATTTCCAGAAGAGTTGTTCCTCCAACTCTTTCCTTTGTCCGATTATCAGGTCCATTACATCTTAAACATAATTGGTAGCCCTGAATGTTTGTGTATGTGCATGTTTTTCTTCTAAACTTTAGAAAGCCCTAGAGCATCTTGTGAAGTTAAGTATTGCTGCTTAGACTATCAATGTGAGAAAGTAACCCTGGGTCACCATTCATTCCAGACTACAAGAGCCATATGTGGCTGTTACAAGACCCTCCATTGTTTTTGCAGTGACATGCTCACAGATGGTGCTTGTTTTGTGCAAATCAGTTTTACAGACTTTATAGGGTTTGTTTGTTTTTTCTTTCCTTTTTTCTTTCGTACAGAATGATGGGCGATGCCCTGTTGCCCCACTAAATGTTTCCTAATTTCCTACTGATAAAAACATTTAAACATAAAAAACATAAGAGAATTTCAAGTTGTAGCCCTGTACATTGATCAGCTGGCCATTTACAGGTTAGGACCCAGTCTAAATAGTTTGGCCTAAGACTGGCAAAAAAGTCTTGGGGGGGGCAGTCCTCTGGTCCAAAGCTAGCTTGGCGACTGCTACCTGAAGGTCAGCATTAGCCAAAATCAGCATCAACATCAAACATTTGTGTTTATATATATATATATATATATATGACCCCCCTAACCCTTTAAAGCAGCTCTGTTAAGATGGATTCCTGTTGTGTGATGGTCCACATTCATGTGTCAAACTTCCCCAAGTTCAACCAAACACTTATTGTCATGGTCCCTGAACTGGGTTCCTGTTTTATTTTGAAATTCCTTGTGCCTTCCTGTCTTTGTCTGGTTCCCTCCTGGGTTTGATTGCACTCACCTGTGTTTCGTCACTCACCTGTGTCTGATCCTCTCGTTTGCCTCCCTTATATATAGCAGTCCCTTCCCTTTGTGTCTTGTCGGGTCATTGTTGTTGTGTGTTTGACTATGTTGAAGTCATTTCGTTCTTCTTGTCAGTCTTATGCCTGTTTTTCTGGTCACCTTATCACCTGTAAGTCGCCTTTAAGTTTGCAATAAACTCCAGTCTCACCAGCCGGTCTGCATTTGGGTCCTTCTCCTGCTGCCTGATGGCAGATCCTCACAATTATAATATTGGACAGTAGGCAGTATAGAATACTAGGAGACCGCCCTCAATGAGAAAACACACACATGTTCACATCCTGTTTTACCAACAGTCTATGCTGATTTCTTTAAACAGTGATCAAAATCTTTCCTTAATCTTACCGAAGTAGTTTTTGTGCATTAATCTCAGCAGTGGCAGATCAGAAAGCAGTTATCAATATTTTTGTAACTGTCATTTGTAATGTTTTTGGAAAGCTCTTATATGAATGTCTTTCAGCTGAATAGGGCGACAGATTGAAAAACGCTCGTTATTTTGTTTAAGGCAATGCCAAACAGCTCATTCTTCTGAGACAGGGAGATGGGGGAGAGAAAGAGGGTCATGGACCAAAACACGCTTCTCTGTTGATGTTTGATGTCCCTCAGTCCCTTCACTGTTCCTTTACTCCTTCCCAGCAAACATCACACACCTGACACAGAGCAGAGAGAAGCCAAATAAGTGATTACCATTTCCACATGCATGCACTCTGTAAAGAAGAAAAACAGGACTTTCAACCATATGCCTAATCTTCTATTTCTAGTGTGGCTTCCTTTTTATAATATCTCTTAAAAATGTATGACATATTCTACATAGTGGGGTTGCAGGGTCAGATGTTATAGTGAACCGTAAAGCAAAAAAGGGAAGTGTGGTCAATTGATTGACGGTGGCTGGTGATCGTGAAACATTCTGGCAGTAATAGTTTTCCCTAGAGGACAAGCTTGTTGACCGGCGTCGACCATATGAGTTTCCTTGGGCACTGCTCTATAAGTGGATATACTGTGAGTTACAGTCATGTGCAGCTAAGAGTATTTTAAAGAAAAGATTACAGTCGTGTTCTCATGTATCTCATTCATAAGCATTTGGGCCTGAAAAGCTGTAACCTATTATTTTCCTTTTCTTTGTTTGTTTTCTTTTTGTCATTTCCTCACTTCCTCAAACTGCTTTCTCTGACACAAACATGCAGGGAATTCCTGTGCAGCTGTCCAGTTTACAAACTGTAATTAAAGAGCTTGTTCAAGTCAGAAAAAAAACACATTTTCTCACTCATCCCTAGTGGTGTCTAGCCTTGCAGATCTGATGATGCGTCATGTTTCAAATAGATCCATCCTGTCTGTCCTCAGAATGAACTGTTTTTTATCTCCGTACCTCCTCAAGTTTGATAGTGGGTTAGCTGCTGACATTCACAGACATTCTGTGTCAACTAAATAGAAAACTGGGCTTATAGACAAAAAGCCACCAGGGAGCATAACAAAAAGTGTAAATTCTGTTATTAAGGCAGTCCCTACAGCAGCCCCCTTCTTCGCGCTAATGAGCCTGGCTCTATCAAATCCACATACCAGTACAAACAAGATATAACGTGTTAATCATGTGAGCTTTAGAGGTGTTGGAAGAGAGATTTTCACAGGCACATTTAACACCCACATCGTCAGTGTGTAAGTTGCTAGCTACCTACAGATAAGTGCTGCAAATTCAGTACATTGGCTGTTTGGGGCAGATAGAGACACTACAAAAAGAATCCAGTGGCCCAATAACTTGAGTTGAAACTTAGCTTTTTAATGCCTTTAAATTCCGTACTGTTTTCACGTTGCAGTATAAAATGATTCCTTGTTTGCATTCGGGGTTAGGGTCATGCCACATTTTGCCACTAAAACTTTGAAAACAGGGGTGACTATCCACATATAGGACTGTAGACGTATACTAACAATTTCAAAGCTTTATCTGAGAAATATATGTATATAAAATGACACCCTAACTTTCTGTATCATTCAGGGTGGGGCTTTAGTGCATTGCAGTTACCTTTGAGCCTGGGTCATCTTTTAAACAATGAAACATCTGTTTAAGAAACCTGTGTGTGACATTTACAAAGAAGTGTTAAATGTGTAGGTAGTGCGAGGTGGAGTTGCTGCTTTGTGTTCTGAACAGAACAGTGACTCTAACCCATCCATCACTGTAAGGGATTGTTGTGCGCATTGACATTTTATATTCTGTGAAGGGAGCAAAGTGGGCTGCTGTTGCCTGTGATTCATTTGTTGTTGTTTTTCATTGGGATCCTGCAGAGGAGTGGAGGAGCCAGCGCTTTGTTTGAATGTCAGTAGCTGAGATAGAAAGAGACTGCTGTGCCCACTGAGCTATGTACAGTATGCCCCCATGATTATGATGGATTGTCCACTGTGAGTGCACATTTATGAATGTTAAGAGCACCTTTTATTCTAAGTGCATGTCCTAAAAGTCAAGGCTGTCACGAAGAATACTTAAATGTTGAAGTAATTCAGTCTTATCCATATGGAGGAGTTGGATCAGAAGAGTGAATTTAAATATTTTAAAACTGTGGCCACAGCTCAAGCGATAATATCGCTAATTCAACTCTCACACGAAAGTTTCTTTCAGACAATCTCTTTCCAGTCATGTACTCTTCCAGCCCAGACCTTATACTGCGTGACCCTCAAAGCACTTTCATAGATAATTGCCTTTAATATTCAGTGGAGGCCGCATATAGTGATCACAGTGATCAACGCTTACCCGTATTTCTTAAAAACTGGTAGTCAAGTAAAATCCAGGTCTCCAGGAATGGCTGTGGTTGACACAAACAAATAAAGGCAGGCCCCCAACATAGGTTAGGGAACAAGGGTGCATCCACTCAGGTGGTCATTATGTGCATGCCAGCTATGGGAAGCATAATGTATATTTTAACCGCTTTAATTTAATAAATTAAACATTATAATGATGCTATTTTCAACACTCATCTAAAGTGTTATTGTTTGATTTAAGTCACTGTGACTTTTGTGTTAATGTCTCAGCCAAACTGTATTTGGTAGTAAGGTACCAAAAGATGGTGGGAGCAACATTTCAGGTGCTGTATGTAAACCTTGCAAGTAAATTTATTTTCAATAACACGTTTCCTGCAAATGTTTCACAATAAAAGTCTTGTTAAGAAATGAAGGGTAAGGGGCTTTGTCCACTGCAACGCTTGAGGGCTTTTATTTTGAAACTGATCCAGAATCTGTTTAGTAACAGTGTAATGCAGTAATGGGAGTGGATCACATTGAGGCTTCGTACTAAAATATGAGCAATTATACTTATCAAAGAAATAGAATTAAAAATAAAGGCCTGCTTCTGATACAAGCCTTCTTCAGATTAAGGCCTGTCACATTCTGCAGTTCAGTAAAGTAAAGGCCCCAGTCATTGAGAAAATACGGTAGCCTATATGGATCAAAAAGCTTGGGACAGAATCATTCCTGTACAAATACTGCGTGAGAGCCAGTCAGTTACATTTATACATGTTTTAGTTCGATAAATAAGCGCAGTCTGTATTTTGTTTATGTAAATAGAGATAAATGATTTTAAATGATTTCATTCAATAAGATAATTAATAATAATTTGCTAATAGTCAGTAATCATGTGAAATAATTCATGTTGATGTAAGCATGATATTTTGTAATAAGCAACACTAAGTAAGCTTTCTGTTAGAATGGTGATGTAGGTTACCGTTACATTAAGAGATATGGGTCTCTGTTTGTTGACATGTTTGTTCAGTTGAGGCTCAAATAACCACAAAGCCACACGATTTTCTTACTGCAGTATGGTTTGCTGATTAGGAGAACTTAACTTTGAATACTTCTGTAGAATACAAATACTTTATTTTATCCTTTTTTTAACATCATAGTGGTAAAGAAGGTATTCCTTCTAAAGTTAAACTACACAAGTTAAGCCTAGGAAATCGTTAAGCTTTAACCATTGACTGTATATAAAAATGGGTAACACGTCTTGACTTCCTCCCCTTGTACAAAATGAAGCCAAAATATCTTGGATACGGGTTAACCAAACCTATTAGAAAAACGAACACTTGAACAAACATCAGCATGACAAGAACTACCTAAAATGACAGAAACCATCTTTAGGAAAAATGTTTTTGATGTGTACTTAGACTTTTCCGTTTGGCCCATGTCCCATCTGATAATATGGAAGAGGTGGGGTTTATGACTTATTCTGCAGCCAGCCACTAGGGGGCGATCCAGATGTTTTGGCTTTACTTTTAGGAAGCTGTTGCATTGTCCATCTTTATATCAAGTCTATGGCTTCAACCCCCCCCCCCCCACACACACACATATTGTTTAAAAATGTTACTTCTAGTAATCAAGTGGTCTGCTTACAGTTTTAATTTTTGGTGTTTTAATACGTGACAACTTTAGGATATTTTTGTAACTGCCAAGATAGTTTGCCTGGCTGTAACCCTGGTTACCTGAGGCCAATGCTGCATGCACATGCAAAACTCGGTGTTCCTCAGGCTACAATAAGAACCAAGTACAGCCTTTTAATTGGTAATGTAATTTGAAAAGTGTTTTTAAACAGTCAAAATTCTGAAATAATCAAAGCTGTCTATTTCATTACTTAATATTCCTGTAATAAACATACAAAAGTCAATAGGATGGTAATCTGCACGAGTAATAAAGACATTTGTAATAATCATCCACTCATAGAGACTTGAGAGAATGCCGACCTGCCAACCTCTAGGGTTTAGTAAAACCTGTTATTTGGTTGAATTTCTCATCACATAAGTTCCAAAAAACTTATTCCAAATGACAAAGAGAAAGGATATGTATATGCATCTTGGTTTTCTTTTTACCCAGATTTCAATACAAATCCAATTGAGCTTTTAAACAAGAGTTAGCAATGTATGTGATATGGTAGATCCACTGTTGGCACTTTGTGTAGTGTGAAGTGTAAACATGTAGTGCAAATATTTTTCACTGTTAAATAGACTGACCAACTAGAAGACCCTTATTGTATTGTTATATACATAGCTCTGTTTAGATGTGTACATTTGTGTATCAATAAACATACAAACAATGAAATATAGGCCATTCAATGGGTTGTTGTTATCCTCCAGCCTTACACCCCCGCCCACCAACTACGGTCCACCTCACAGAACCGCCTGGCGGTTCACTTTCTCAGGGACACCCGCTCACATTCAAGACTTTTCTCCTGTCTGGCCCCCCAGTGGTGGAATCAGCTCCCCACATCCGTCAGAGAAACAAACTGTCTGGCCACTTTTAAGAAAAGACTAAAGACTAATTTGTTCCGGGAATACAACAGCACTTAAATGACACATCGTTCCTAGAAATTATAGCATATTATAGTGGAACTGTACTTAAGTTTGAATGTATAGTATTTGATAATGTATTCTTAGATTTAATGCTCTTTTGATTCTGCTACTGACAGCGATGTACTTACTTATAGCACTTGTGATTCATCACCAGCCCTTACAAGTTGGACGAGACTTCTTGTTGTTTTCGATCATGGTTCTATGCACTTTATGTAAAGCTCTTATTTGGAAGTTGCTTTGGATAAAAGCGTCTGCTAAATGCCTAAATTTAATGTAATGTAATGTACACTGTGACATCACTGTAGGGTGTGGTCAGAGGTGACATTGACTTTAAACTTTCAACCAGTGAAGGCAGTGACACGTCTTTATTTTAACTTGGTGTTAAGTTATTTTACAACCAGACTAGAGGGTCTGTGAAGCTCTCCTTAGGCATTGCAGAGTGTCGAGCTAAATGCTAATAATAGCATGCTAACATGCTTACAATGACAATATGTATGTGTACAAAATGACCTTGCAATCCATCCAGTAGTGGTTGAGATAGTTCAGAGTGGACAAAAGTAGCAGACATTACCACCCCCAGAGCTACGTCACTAGCATGGCTAGAAAGGTTTTATAGGAAAACACGTTTATATAGAAGAAGGCTGCAGAGAGAAATACAATTTTGGTATGTGTATGGAAATTATGGTACATATTGACAATAGTATTTAAAAATGTCAAACTATACTGAGCCCTTTACTGGAAATACAGTATAGTTTTTAGGCAGACTGAAATACACTGGATTGGTTTCGCTTGAAACTGTTCGCTTGAACAGTAATTCTCATCAAGGCACAGGCTGCCTTGATGAGAATTACTGTTCTTATGCTGTCACTGAAAAAAAGAGCTCACTTTGTTATGTTTATGTCATGGTGAAGGTCCCTTTCTCGCTGTACAACTGGAAATTGGTGTCTTATTAGTACCTTGGTAGCATTTACCCAGTCTTTTAAAATGGCACTTCTGGGTTTCTCTCATTTTCACAGAGAAAATTTCTCACCCATGCAGCTACGTATTAAGGGCAACCTCGATATTTGCTGCTCCGCTAATGGCACCAGAGCCATTTGTTCTCACTTGAGGGAAAAACCAGGAGTATCAGTGCTCCCGTGGGGACTAGGCCTATTCTTCTTAAGTAACTGTTGTAGTTTGTACATGTTGGCCTATCGGCAGACGCACACCGTGCGGGAATTAGGTCAACAAACCACACCAGGCCTCCTGCAAGAAACCAAACAAAATGAGGTCATGGAAAAGAGAAGGCTCTCAGCTGGCCTGCAGAGCTTTTTAGCATGGCACAATATACGCTGTGTTATGACAGTTAACTCTGTCTGAACACTAACAGAGTCACTCGCCAGGATAAATTGTGCACAAGAGTTCTTGCTGTGTGCTTGTTTGACATTATGGAACCTGCTGAAGTAACAGCACCTATTATGGAGTAATAGTACTTTTTCATTATACTCAGACTGCATGCCCAGATTGATGCAAAATGTCCAGCATCTTTAAATTATGAAAAGGACTTAGATCATCAAATTGATGGTTTATGTTATTAACATTCAGTACGTCATTCATGCATTCAAACACATGCAAACAGTGCTGATGATCCATGATGGTATATAAAGAAATGGGGACTTTTTTCCAGGAACCGCTAGTTGAGGGAATAGCCCTTTGTTGTGCAACAGAGGACATTAGCCCACCACATAATCCCCTTGTGATGCATTTTCTCATACTTCTACGTGTGCTTACTGGCAATCCACTTCTACTGGTGAATTTAAAACGTGATGGCCTCCCAGTAATCACAGCGCTAATGATCATTTGTACTGCATGGCGGTGGATGTAATCTGCCTATTCCCTTGGCAGCAACAAAGTAGTTTTATTTTTCTCATCTTCAAGGCAGTCATTCAGTAAATAGCTTCTTGCACGAATAGTGTTCTGCCCCCCAGTGTTAAAATGTTAAAATGATGCCTTCATGTGTATCTGCAGAATAAGCGAATTAAGGTTTTGTTGATAGGTTGAGCATGTAGTGTTTTAAATGCAATATTTTTTTTTTACACCGTACATAAAGCTGAACATACATTTAAATGTCATTTTAGCTCTGAAATGATCTCATTTCCAGGAACACCGTATAGTTGATGCATTTGTATAATGATGTTTCTATAAGCTGACACTACCATGGGATGCATTTCACATCTTCAAAACAAAGAAGACACCCGACCTTCTACCTGTGAGGCATTTTTATGTGAGAGAGAGAAACAAATGCATCCCAGCTTGTGTTGCAGAGTAAGGTAATTCTCCCACAGTAGTGGGGGGTTGGCACTTTGGTTTGCTCAGTGTCTTTGCTCTCAGCTGGTTAATAATACAGGCGACTTTAGGCCAAATCCTAATTGTTCCCAGGGGACTCTGAATTACTTTACTGGAGATTTAACGGCTACTGTGATTTGAATATTGAGCATGGTTATTTCATGCTGTATACATCTACTGTACACAGGCCTCCCACTTTGATTACTCTAACAATGTGCAACACACCAGGAACATATTTCTCTAGCGAATGCCATTTAGGATTTTATTTATTTTGAGCACAAATATTGATAATGAAATCATTAAGATTAATGAACATCTTGTGTTCAGTAATGAAAAGAGTTTGAGATAATAAAAATCTCCAATCATACTATATACCAACATTATATAATTAATCTATTAATATTTTACTAACAAGATTTTGTTCCATTATACTTTTAATTTGTTGTTATAATATTATATTCCATTTCCATAGTACTTGACTGGTTTTCACACACACAGTGCACACAAGGAGAAGGAGCATGCACAAATGTATGTACGCACACAGTATTTAAGAACACAATTAGAGCACAATTGTGCTCTTAAATACACAATTTTAAGAGCCACTGTTGGATCACATGTAGGCTCTTTTGTGAATACATTTGCAGTTGATATTCATATTTTCAAACTGGTTCTAGGGATATCTGTTTGATTGGCTACGCCTCCAGACTAAAATATTGGATGGATTGTCATAAAACTAGGATGCATCTTAATGCCTTGGGTGACCTACTGACCTCTCCGCTAGCGAGGTTGACATTTGTGATTTTGACTGAAATGCCTCAGCAACTATTGGATGACTTGTCATGAAATTCATTCTTATCCCCCTGACGATGAATTGTAATAACTTTAGAGATCCCCTGTCATTTCTTCTTGCGCCACCATCAGGTCAAATGTTTTAGTTCTCCCATACTAATAACACTTCCATTAGCCTCAGCTAAACGTTGTACTTAGTGCTAATCAGCAAATCATTGCATGCTAACACACTAAACTAAGATGGTGATTCAACTAAACATTACCTGTTAACAACTTGATGTTAGCATTTAGCTCCAAGCACCGCTCTTAGTCTTGTTAAAAATGTGAACACCATGCACTGCAGCTGCTGTCTACCCTGACTTGTCAGCCTGGGTTCAGTCTTGTTGAGGCTTGGATCTATGTTCTGCTGTGTAATTCTGCCTTTTTAAGTGCTTCCTCAGTTGCTACAGTCTCTGCATTGCTCATAACAATGGCAGTTAGTGGACCTTTGTGGGTTAGCTCTGAATTATGAAATACAAAGCAGCCACAAGGCAGTAAACCCAGTCTCCTGCCTCATATTTCGTCTCGCCTCCGCCAAAGCTCAAGGCTAACACAGCCACACTACAGGTGGCCATTGGTGAATTTGCTCCAGCACACTATAGCTCTTATCAATGATTTAGTGTGTCAGGATTAATGTTCACACTCCATCCGAATGCTCAGTCCATTCTTTGGTTCAGTGACTTCTGGTTTGTGGAAAAATCTCTTTTTAAGGACTTTACAAGGAGAAAAACGTCAAATAAAACAGAGACAACATATTCCTGTCTGTGCTTGAGATCATATAAATCATGCACATGTACATTGGTCTTTACTGGCTTTCATCAACATGTTAACAAGGACTTTACCCACTTATATGCTCTGCTTAGCCTCACGTTTAGTGCTCCTGAGAGACTGAGACAAGACAGATTGGCTCCTACTCAGAGAGATTTACATAACCAAGTCCCATGTGATTACCATATACAACTAGAGTTGTGCAATTATTTGAAAGTGTATCAAAGTAACAATATGTATAATCTTGTGAGAATGAGACGTTTCTGTTTCTCTGAGGAAACGGTGTTTGGTGCAACTTCCTAAACAGACTGATCTGGATGCCGAGTGCCCGGCCAGCAAATCAAGATCGATGCCCTAGAATATCTGTAATTTTATTCAAACCCAAGATTTGCATCTAATTCCACACTATCACACTATCGACATTGATTTAAATTGAGCATTTCAAGGCTGGAGATTAAAATAAGGAGCTGTGTCCTCATGTATCATCATGTAATTCATCACGTTGTCAGTATTGGGCACTTTTGTGTGTGTGAGGCACGCCATGAGTTGTTCTGCTATTGAAAGTATTGCAAAACTGCAATTCAGTTTCTCCTTTTTGAATTATGTCAGATTTTTTTGTGTCCGAAACAATATTTCTAGTTGCGTCACATCCATCCTTGAAATGAAGTATATTTTATATGGAAGTTTTGTTTTTCTAAAATAGTATTATGCCCTTGTTGCAGAAATGGTCTTATTCAAGTAAGTGAGCAAATATAAAAACTGACATTCTGGGACATTACCTTAACATTCAATATTGCGCCAACTCCATTTTAAATAGAAGCGGCCCTCTGCAGTATAAACCCATCATTTAAATGCCATTTCTATTTCCCTGGTGCAATACTGTTCCCCATTCAGTCACCTCCGGAAAAAAGTTTGAGATTCATGATGTCTGTGTCTTTACTGTACCATCATATTTAAACCCCCGGCTGGCCTGAGGAACGGTAAATATGGGGGACTGACGCTTTCTAGATCATTGTGGAAACGAACGCTGACCCCTCACTTGATCAGACTGAGCAAAGAGTTTGAGGAGGAGAGGATGAAGTTCATTACTCTCCCTGAGCTTGAGGTGTTCATTACTCAGACACAGTGTGAATTTCTTCTTCTTTCCTCCTTTTTCATTCTGTCTTCCCTGCTCTCAACACACACCCTTTAGTGTCGGAATTACACTCTGGCAAATGCGTGTGTCACAATAAATTCCAAAAACATTTAAGGGACAGGAGATTTTCTGGGTTCCGGTAACATTAGAAACCGGCATTGGTCTTCTTAGCACTATGAACGTGCCAACTGCTTCACTGTAAAAACCTGGTGCTTTCTTGCTGCATGTATTTGGGCGGCTGTGGAGCAGGACGTAGGGCAGGTTGTCCATCAATTGTAGGGTTGGTGGTTTGATTCCTGGCTCCTCCTGTCCATGTGTCAAAGTGTCCTTGAGAAAGACACTGAACCCCCAGTCGCTCCTGATTTGGAAGTCGCTTTAGATAAAAGCGTCTGCTAAATGCCTAAATGTAATGTATTTCTTGATCTTTCACTAGATTCCCTGAAGTATTCTGAGCTTTTTAGTTTATAAAATAGAAAATTCAGTTTAAAACAAGAAAGGGAACTGAATAAACTAGACTAATAGGAAAAACAAAAACGCAGTCAAACTTGTTTATTTGCTTGGTTGGCTTAAATACCAATTACTTTCCCATTTGAATTCAAACACAAAAACAACTGGATGCAGCTCAGTCAAAATACAGGTGAGAATGTCAGTAGACACTAGGCGATAGAATGTTTGGATCTGGACTCATTGTGGATTCATTGATTGATTTCTTAGTTTTTTTTAAAGGTCATCAGAAAATATCATTGTTCCCTGGAACTTTTTTGTGACACCTCATATGCTCACCAATCCTAGACTGAAACTTTAACATAGCCATTCAGTGATGTTCACAGTGAGGTCACCTGCATGCATTATCAAGCTGCAGGGGCCTTTTACATTAACTTCATTGCCCTCACATGATAAGATATACAACGTGGTTTGCTGTATGATAATCCTGTCGACTGCACAGAAGGTCATCTGCTCTGCTAACAGGCAGGCAGAGCTGTCTTTGGTTCAGAGCCAGAGGTGAAGAGCTGCCTTAATGACGGTGCTTGAGATGCACCAGGGTTTGCCTCTGTTCTGTACAGCTGAAGTGGTCCAGAACATCGCATTGCGTCTGACATTTTCAACTCTGATTTGCTCCACTTTCACATGTGGTCACAAGTCTGGCACATGAGCAATCTTAAAAAGTCATTAGAATTCATACAACTTTCATGTTGTCCCTCCAGCACTTTTCTTTGTCACAGGCCCAAAGTGGCGGCCTGCACACTGTTGGCATTACTACTGAGCATGAAGGACATTGTTCATTGGAGGTATAATGAGGTGTCGGACCTCCATAAGGATTTGGAGAAATGCTTCAAGCTAAATTCAAAGCACCTTCTATAACCGGCCGGTGTTTGAAAGCATATCAAAAGAAATGGCTGAACAGGATCACAGGTGAATGTGGCTACAATGTCACTGCAAACTCTGGCGCCTTAGGGATTGGATCAAACGTCTAAAGAATTCAACAAAAGAAGCATTCATGGTTGATTTTGGGCATGTAACCTTTTCAAATTGGTATTAGATATTGGCTACACTGAGTTTACAAATCTGATCTCAACAGATCATCAGAACTGCACATTAAGGCTTGCAGTGAAAGCAGCTTTTGTCAGCAGGCATTCACATGAGACCTATTGCCCGTTGCAAAAGAAGTGGAAGTCCGTTTTAGCGTTTCAGAGCCTGCAATTAAAATGCAAGCAGGAAGAAATGAAGCATCCATCTTTGAAGCCTGAGCTGAGGCTAAAGTTTCTCAGAAAAAAAGAGTTGTCCATCACAGGCCCCTGCTCAGCTGTATGTGAATGGACATACAAAGGGAGTCAACCTTATCGGTGTCTCTTCCGAGAGCCTTCATCTCTCCAAATAGCCACCGGCAAGATACTGGAGTGAAGATAAAACATTGCCTGTGAATCCAAGGAGCAATAACAGAGACATAAAGTACTGTGTTCTTATTTGGAGGGCAGTGAGATTGCATTTTCAGGCTTGACTGTGCTGTTATAAGTATCCCATCAGCAGATTTGTAATGAAGGGGATTATATCCGTTATCCATAATGACCTTTTCAAAACAAGCTCCGCCCCGTTCCAAAGAATGGTAATTGATGCCAATAAAGCCTGACTGCAGTTGGAATCCTGATAAGCATTTAGACTGGCCCCCATTTAAACCCTCCATATGTTCAGTTTGACGACACATTTTTGCGTTGTCACGAACACTCACTGTACCCGAGTGCATACAAAGCAGGAAAATGGATCTTAATCTGAGGCGGCATCCCATATGCTTTTCAGCAGTGCCCTAAGGGAGCAGTTGTGCTAACATTAGTACGCTGATGTCATAAGCATTTCATTACTGTCTTCAGATATCGACCCGGCTCTTATCTGCACTGACACCCTACATTGTCACAGCTACCACTCACCTTATGTTTTCACCACTGCATTGTTTTACTGGGCGCAAAAATGGCTCTTGGCAGCAGCCTCTTTGTCATCTCATTGGGTGATCAGGGTTTAAAGGTGACGTGTGGAGTAGTAGTAACCCTTCATATGTGCTTTGTACATCTATAGTACGTACACTTCAACTTCATTAATCCTTTGGAGTTTCTTCTGCCTTTTGAATGAACCATCAGTATGATTGTTTGCAACCACACACATAACCATATAAGCAAATACCTTGTTTGTGTGAATCATCCTTTAGAGTTGCTTGCTCCATTTATTTATGTATATACTGTATTTGTGTTAAGATTGCAATCATTAATTGAAAAGAAAATGAACCTTAAACTGTATTTTCAACCAAAATGTATTAACATTTGCTGGTCCCAGCTTTTTAAATGTGATGATTCTTTTTCATATATAATCCTAAACTGAGTATGTTTGTTTTGTTTTGGTGAGACAGAACAAGCAATTTGGAAATGTCACCTTTGGCTCCAGGAAATTATAATGGCCAGATATTTTATAGGGAAAAACAATTCATAGAGAAAATAAGAAAATAATAGCAGACGAATCGGTAATGAAAATAATCATTAGTTACAGCTCCATTTGATAATTTTTTCTTATGCAACAAGGCTTAATAACATGCAAATTCATTAAAATTCATGAACCTCTTTGGGGAAAGCACAAGCTGTTGTCCTTCTGCGGAGTTAGTCTTGGTAAGCAAGGAGAACAGATTATGGCTGCTTATTCATTGGTTGCTGGTCTTCATATTGTTTGAAGCCCAGACAGGCTCAAACGAGAACCCTGCTTTGCTTTGGGCACTTTATCATCACAAGGGTCAAAGATCCCCTTAGAAGTTGTTGTTGTTGTTGTTGTTGTTGTGGTTTTTGTCTTCCTAATATGTTCTTAACAAATCGGCTAACCTTTTTTCTAATGGCAGCTTAACAAAATTGATCAACCTTTTTCTTAATGATGGCATCTGTGTGCTTTATCTCTCCATAGAGGGTTACTATGGCAGCCGTTTGGCTTGAGTGTCCTGCTTCTCCTGAGGCAACTCTTCTCTGTGTTATCTTTTGGTTGCACAATCCAGAACCAGCGTGCAAAGCCATTTAGTTTCGAAAACCATCCTTTTTAAATGAAAAAGAACCCGAACAATTCTGTAGAAAGACTGGTGAGGTTTGACAAGTAGGAATTTTACAACAACTCAGCGGTTTTTTTGGCAGTCGTATCATGCCTTTGAGCAAAACTATAAACTTCATGTGGTGATGAGAGCGCTGCACTGCGCCCATGCTCTAACTTTATTAGGTTCACCGTGACAGAAATTATAAACGAGAAACCCCACAGCTCATTCATCTTTTCCTTTACAAGAGGATTTAAAAAGTAAAAAACGGTCCACTTAATGTTTGATTAAGTATTACCGTCATTAAAGGCCAGGTGCTCAGAAAATGTGTTTAACTTTATCTTGCAGCATTGAATGCAGGTTTTTACTGCCTCTGTGATATGGATTCAGAGATTGTTGCAAAAGCACAGTCTGTACATTTTCCCACGAGGATTTTTTATTTATTTATTTATTCATTATTTTGTTCTGTGACTGACTGCCTCTCTGCTCATTGTGTCATTGTGCATGTTTGGCAATGATGCATCATATTACCACCTCATCTTTGAGGTTCATAAAATTGTGTATTCACTAAGCAATTCTGGGCGGAGAGCCCAGGCTTAACTGTTTTTATCTGAAATTGAATGCATCACCTTTAGTCTAGAGTATATCTACTGTTTCCAGTTATTTCTCCCCTTACTCTTGAAATCAACTGCAGTAGAAATGTTTATGCAGGCAGTCTCTGAGGATTTATTCCTTTTTATAAGATGGTAAACAGAACTGATGCTGCAGTTATTGTCTCCTCCCAGCTTTCTATGTACTCAGCAGAATATTCTGTATTGTAGTGTGGTGACTCATGTTGATGAGCTTTTGATTTATTTTTTATTTTTAGGACCAATAGTCATTTGCACATTGACTTTTGTGATCATGACAGCGTTGCTTTATGAATAAAAGCTCCGTTTTTTTATCCCCCCCTTATTATTTTTTTCTTACTAGATTGCAGTCACCCTTGTGACAAAGGTGGACGTTTGCCAATTTAAGTATTTCAATTAGTATTGAAACAAACAGTCATTTTTGGGTTGGTTAATTGACAGAAAATGAACTGGTATATTTGCTGATCATTCCCAGTTTCTCAAGTGTGAGGATTTGCAGTTTTTCAGACAACAAAAGCAATTCGGCAGAACATCTTATTTTATCTGAACTATTTACATGATTGAATAAACGTTTAAGTCATTTATCAAAGGAAAAATGACAAACCTTTTCTGATTTCAGCTTGTGAGGATTTACTAGGATTGTGATAAGCATTTTTTTCCCCGACCAAACGACTCATTATTACTCAGCAGATTAATCTATAATGGAAATGATTACTGAATTTCTGTTTTTCAGTTCTTTAGTAGAGTTAGGGTTGACAGGGTCTCAACTCACACGTTAGAATAACAATGAAAACAGTGTAAAACTTCACATTCATTAGATCTCAACTCACTTGTAGGAGTTACATACATATATTTTTTTTATAATAAAAAAAAACTGAAATCAGCTCTGTAACTCGTGTTTCCTTAGAGCTTCCTGTACTGCGCTGATGGCATATTGGCATTTGCTTTGTTTACCAAAACTTAGCGGAGCTGGCTGCTGGTACGGAATCCTGCAGACATTGCTAATCTCTGTGCATGCTGGTGTACAGCGATATGTTCAGGTACTGGAAGACATAACACTCTGACAGCCCGCAGATACTGTGCCTGCAGGGTTCTTCGAGGATGACTTCTGTGGCTTTGCTGTTAATGAGTTTTCTTTAATTTAATTGTCATCATTCATTTTTCATGCGTGCTTCTCCCAATAATGCAAACAGCAGAAGTGTTATTTGATATAAAAATAATAAATATTAATTAGAAAGAAATAATTTTCCCTCAAATAAAATTCATGAGTCTAAATTGTAGGCTGTGGATGGCCAGTTGACAACAGACTGTGTCCTGTTTTTTCTGGATATTGTCAAGCAGGGAAAGGTGAGTAGGTGGAGCCACTCATCCAGCGCAGCGAGGCACACTCCACTGCAGATGGGTCCTTGATAGATTGTGGCTTAGCTCTTGATCTTCGATTTAGTGGACGCATTCTCCAAAGCTCCCAGTGTCTGGCCGGCCCTGATGGAGATGTATCATCCACTTTCATTTTAAAGATCCAACGGCGGTTTTCCATTCATCTCTCCAGATGTGCTTTGTGTCACAGTAGAGCTAGCTCATTTCTATTTTGCAGTTTGTTTTGCATGCATACATCTTGCAGAGAAAGCCTATGGTAGTAAATTTTGCCCCCATGTTTGATGACAAGCCGCTATCTGCAGTTTTACAGCCAATCAAGCTGCTTTCACACAGTAGGGGGGGAAAGGCTCTTGGAGGTAATAGTGGCTCTCACTCCAGGGCACCTGCAGTTAGTGTTTTCTAGATGGATCAATATATCTGTCAACTTCTCTGTGAGTGGAGCCTATTTCATGTTACTCCTGTCATTGCTGCAGGGTGCAGCATGGAAAAGCTCATGTTCCATCAAAGCCTGTAAAGAAAGAACAGCTTCTTTGGGACTTTAGATTTTAGATGACGGAGTGAATGCTGAAAGGTAAGATTTGGGGAAATACACCTTCATCTCTGACTCTGATTTGTTAAGCTGAAGAACCTGGTCTGGCATGGACAGACCAGTTTGCTAATGCGAATTATTCTGGAACCTCTCAGTTCATTTTACATTTCCAAGGGGCGTTATTAACGGGGCACAGACTAAAATGCCTCTGGACGCAACCGGAATGACCTACAACCAATCAGAGCAACGAAACGCACAACGCATCTTTCTTATTAACAAAAGCTTTAAGTGCAGTTGTTTGTTTTTCTTTTACACAAAGTATACCGTCCAGATCATTTAATACTGACTGGGTTGTTTACGAAAATGTAGGCTACACTCTCACACCAGCCCCATATTTGATAAACGGTTGTGTTTGGCACGACCCAGGCCTGGTTGGATGGAAATCTGTCCGAAAAGGAGGGGGGGGGGACCCGACACATCTGCCAGAACAAATAAAACAAACTGTATCCATTCCCTTCAACTGAGACGAGCTTCAAAGAGGTTGTAAGGGCAAATCGACATTGTTAATATTATATGGGCTATGCTCTACTTGGATTTTAGCTTCCTCCTTGCGGGAACAGAAGTGAAATCAGTCCACACTTCATCAAATAAACTCCTCTGGTAGGCTCAAGGGTACTTAAGAACAGAGTCTAGCACAATCACTGCGTCAAGGCTACATTACTTACATCATTCTTTGATGCTTAGTAGCTATCTGTCTGTGCTGTAGGAATGAACATGATTATTTCTATATAAGATAGTGTTTAAATTGGACCTTGAAGGCTGCAGATACAGTATTATAATTTAAGATTAGGCTTCTTTTACTTGAGATTTCCCTCTGTTTTGTTCGAATTTCCACAGGATTTGGTTGACTGGAAAATCTGAAGTAAATTAATATTCATTACATTATTATTCAATTCTTAGTCGACACAATGTTACAATTGTTTCATTGGGGTTTGTGCCTTCACACAATCCTATTGAAAGTATAAACCCTCTGTGTTTGCCTGATATCACTCACACATGTGTTTTGTCTTTACATTTTAAACCCACACACCCAACATTTCAAGATTTGTGTTTGTGTTGACCCCAGCTTCCATATCACTTTTTGCCTTGACCATACTCATTGAGGTAAACATGAGTCATGTTGAGAGATTTTCCTGACTGTATATGGACTTGGAATGTGGTGATTTGTTCCACACATCACACTTCACACTCAATGGGGCGGGGGGCCTTGAGAGTGATTTGGGAGTTACTTGTTGCCTTGCAGGGAAAAAATAATTTTGGCTTTTAGTTTAATGCTGTGTTTGCAAGTAACACGATGTGACTAAATGGGGTTGTTTTGGTCGGTGTTTGTATGTCAGGCACTCACGTGAGGCAGCAGGCCGTCTGTTCACCTGAGAAGTAGTGAGGTGGCGAACCTCCCTGAACATATTGTTTTATGGACACTTAGACGTGTGACCTGAAATCCTGAAAACACGGCAGTGTGGCTGCTCCCAGGCGCCTGTATGGAAACTACAGAAACTTCAGGGGTGCGTTTGTTTATCGGAACCGTGGATAGAAATGGAAACCAGGGGCTGGATGACAGGTGATGGAGTTGGAGGTACACACGTGTTGAAATTAAGTGTTCTCAAGGGGTCAGTGGGTGGATGCGGCTTGAAAAACATGGACGTTAGGTCTGCAAGCGTGTATGGATAAAAAACAAGCACTTGGGAATTGCACATGTATCCTAATTGTTGGTCTGTAAAGCTGTCTGTAGCAACATCTGTAGCAGCCATATTATTGGTGAAAAAGAAGTTAAGTCTAACATGATTATGGTCTAAGAAGCTACACAAAAATATAATTTCAAAGAAAGCAACAATTAGCCATTTGTTAAGCCCCTCCTCTTAATACTAGGCATGGTAGGTCTGTCAAGTTTAGAATTTAGCCACATGCACAGAGCAGAGCTCTTTAGCTAAAGAGGTCTGGGTCGTGCAGCTTTAGCCTCGGTCTTTAACATGGTTTCATGCCATCAAGTGCTGTAAGACTTTTACAGGGTTGTTTCAAAACAAGTCAGTGGGACACAGACTTCTACTGTTATTATTTCTAAACAGCATATGTGCTGGCAGGCATAGCAACAGTAAGAAGGCTTGGCTTAGCGAACTGTCAACTTAAAAAACGTTCAGTGAACAACAATTGCAAAACTATTTTAAGTCATTCTGTTTAAATGAGTCTGTCAAGTCCCCAGCCATAGTCTATGAAAGCAAGTCATGTCACAAAGGCACTGCTACGCCCCACAGGTACCTTGTAAATTATTCACCAAATTGAGATACTGTACTAGTTCTCTGTACTGCTCTGACCCAGTAAGAAGTTTCACACTTCAAGTTATTTTTCTCCAAGCACCCTTTTTATTCCTACCTATGAAAAAAAAATCCCCCTGCTGTCCAGAATGTATGTGTGTGTGTGTGTGTGTGTGTGGGCATAACACATTGACAAGAACTCCAAGGTCAGAGTCTGAAAAGACGCTTCACAGAGCAGGATTCACCGAAATAGACCTGCCTTCCTGTCTAGTGACCTGTGGAAATGTCAACCCCCATTTCAGAGCAGATTTCAGCCCAATCTTATTTCATACCCGCGCCTGTCAGCCTGATGGATGTGTGATAATGAGTGCCTATTGGTGTTTTCTTAAGCAAATCCACTGCAGTAATACGAGTGGAAACAGTTAAATGTTTGAGTTAATGACAGGCTTTTTGGATGGGCGAGCTTGGCACTGATAGATGAGTGCAATTGAGGTACAGTAAGGGCTAATTAGTGGAGAAGATGATGCACTTGCCTTGTCTTAATGTCATCACAGACACTGGGCGTAGCCTGTCAGTCATTATTAATAGCGACCTTGACATTTGTTGTAGGAAATCTTACCAAACTGGGCTCCATGGCTTTTCTCTCTTCCCTCCTTCTGCCTCTAGACTTTTTATTTTTACAGTGTATTTGTCACTCCGTCAACCACTTCTCTTATGTGTCTTAAGAGCCCATGGTGTACCATTAACGTCGTCCATTTCTGTCACTCACGCATTAACGTTCAATTACACATGATGGCCCACAATGTACTGTCATCGCTGATTCATTGGTGGACACTTTCCCCTTAATTCCCCTTTATTTCTCTCCTCCTTCTTGTGTGCTTTCTATCTCTCCCCTTCTCCTCCTCCTCCTCTTCCTCCTCCTCTCGGGCCAATCAGGCCACACCTCCGTGGCAACCGTCAGTGAGTGTAAAACATCCACAGATGGTGCTGAGTAGAGCGAGCAGCCGGCGCACTACGAGATCAAGTGTGGGAGTGTGTGTGTTTGTTTGTGTGTCTGCGAGAGACAGAGACGCAGAGACTCATCGGACAACCACTGTATTGTGAAGCCAACAGGGGAGCCTCTAGTGACACAGGAGAAGAGTAGGAGCGTGTTTGCTCAGAGGAGTTGCAGGAAAAGTCAGAAGAGGGGTGAGTTTTGGAGGAAGAAAAAAAAAAGAGACTGAGACAAGCCCCCCCCCACCACCACCACCACCACCTTCCCCAGAGAGCAGGAGGTAAATCGCCGGTAAGCAAATATTAATGACCTGACAAAAACCAAAAAAATCACATAACATCCCATCAGATAGCCTTACCCTGGAGCCGCGCATACAGAGCCCAGATACACACACACACACACACACACACACACACACACACACACACACACACACACACACACACAGCTTCACACGAGCCCCCCCACACTGATCGCCACTCACTCATGATCATCGCTCCAGTCACACGCTGACACAGCAAGAGGAGCGGAGAAGAGAAGAGGAGGCTCGCCCCGTCGTGGGACTTTGTCAAAGTAAAAGTCCTCCTTGGATTTTTCTTTGGGGTTTTTTTGCTTGTTTTTTTTACCCTGAAGACAGAGTCCTCCTTTAGTGCTGACCTTTCCAAGTCCTGTCCCCCACCCCCCACCCCCCCTTCCAAGGAGCAAAGATGAGCTGCAGGAAAAGGTGCAAAAGGCAGATCTTCAAGTTCGCACAGTACCTGTTCAGACTCGTCACAGGCACGCTCAACACCGGTAAGCCTTCTGGTGGACTTTGAGAGGTGGATTTGTCCCACTTGCGTTTCCATTTGCGGTGATTCTGTTAAATCTGCAGGGGGCGGGTGGTTTGCGTTATCCTCTTTTGTCCACTTGATTCATGTTTTGATAAAATGAGCTCATTACAAAGTTCATATTTGACACATGGAGCTCTGTAAGGACACTGGGATCACTGTATGTAGGCTGTGTGTACATTTATTCCTGTTAGACCATTGTGAGGATTTCCAGAGTGGGCTTGAATTTATCACCTACTCTGCATCATAATTTGTGTGTGTGTGTGTGTGTGTGTGCGCGTAAAAAGACTCAAGGACAGACTATATGACTAGAGGCAAAGGTGGAACCATTAAAATGAAAACATGCGATCAAACTGCTTTTTATGTAGTCTTTGGCTTTTAAATTATTTTTTTTTAATGCATTTTAAGCATTTGACTAACTGTCATCTGCCTTGCAGTCATCACACTTTTAGCGCTTTAAGAATTAGGACCACCATAGCTTGCAGATTGTTAAATGTTTATAGTCTCTTCTTGTTTTTTATTTGATTTGGCTCCAATGTTTTACTTTTGTTAATTAACTCTGTGACAGAGGATTTGGTATCAGCATGCTGCGCCGCCGAATCCTTCTGAAGTCCTCCCAACAAGCAGAAGTTGTTGCGTATTGTGTATACACACAGCGTTGTTCATCACTGTTTCTGTAACCTGTGTCATGCTGAGAGCTTTTCCGACAAGAAAAAGTGAATCAATGGTATTAACAAGATTAAATCTGGGATTATAGTGGATTACCATCAGATTACTGCATGAAGAGTTCAATACAGGATAAAGGTTACCAGCAGAAGCATGCACTGATCACTGGCACATATTGCTGCTATGCATCTCACTGGCACTAAGGATTATTTACACATGTTTTTAAATACAGGTGAGTTGTGCAGATGATGTGGCTCCACTAGTAGTATGCATCGACACCTTTGCCTCGCTCGGCTCCTGTCTCGCTCTCGCATTTAACTGAGCTTCGCTGTCGAGTAAGTTGTTGATTATCACGCTACGTGGGTGAGATTGTGCTGAGCCCCAGAGAGGTGCTACATGAACATGCTAATGATTTCCAACATGCCTCCGAACACAAGAGCAGAAATCTTTTTGTTTTTCTTGCAGTGGCTTCTTCCAAATGGTCTTTTGTATTGTGTCTTGCTGAAGCGTGTCACATACAGCCATGACATACTTTCTTGTCTCCTTGACCTAAGAGACAGAGAGAACATGTGGGGAGGATAGGAGGCAGCTACAGAAGTGTCCCTCCATCACTGGGCTGATGTAGGTGGCTTCAACTTTCCAATCATACCGATACATGCAGGCCTGTGAGAGATGCCAATCTTGGAGAAATCCATATACCCCTTTGTCCATATACTATATCTGCCCAAAGGGACTACACTGTTGGTTTCCATAGCAACCAGTTTAACCAGCAACCGTTCAGGTCACATTGCAATTCCCACTTGGTCATAACATGATAAGAGCATACTCAGTAGTAATTTCCATTAGTGCCCTCAAATGTGGCGTTGCTTTATACTGCGCTGCTGGCTACAGTGTTTGTTTGGGTGCAGAACGGTGGTCTTTAAATGTCAGTGTCAGCACTTATTATTAATTATTGATCTTGTTAAATACAAGGCAGAACATATTTCCCTTCGGACAAAGCCCAATTACTAAAAATGTGCAGACTTAGAGAACCACAGTATCTGAAGAACATTAGTTTGGTTTCTGTTTTATGAACCTCAGGACACAATAACTTTAATATCCATAAAAATGAAATATGGATGCACATTAGTCTCCATACTGTATGTGTTGATTGAACTGCATTTTCCAGAATCCTAATTTGAAACCAGCAGTACCGTGTTTCCATTTGCGGTGATTTTGTTTTTTGTGTTATCCTCTGTACATTATTTCCCAATTATGGACACCATAAGATGTTGTGCTCAAAATCCCAACCCAGACCCCAAATTCCGAAACCCATTATTAGCCATTTATCAGACGATTTCCACTTGAGTGGATCCATTTCTCTCCAAACACACCGTATTAACTTATCTCAAACAGCCTGTGCTGCAGATTAATATAAACGGCATTTGACCGGAGCGAAGCTGGCTCGGCCATATTTGGGTGACCAGTGGAAGAGCATTATAGATGGAGTCAGTTAGCAGACCGGGGGATTTTAATTGAGATGCTCATTGCCCTGGAACAGCCTCACAGTCATTGCTTCATTGATCATTGATCACATAGTTGCCAAGGCCAGCACAAACACATAGTGTAAGGTCGAGGGTGATGTGCACGATGTAACAGAACGAGCCTGGTCAGATTGTGCTGTACGTCGCATCTAAAATGTCATGAATGGTTTCTGTCCACACAGGCCTTTTCTAAAAATAGATGTATGATCAACGTCCATTCTTGGCATCGTTATCCTTTACGCAGCAAATTTTCTAGCAATGATATTAAATTCGAAACCGCAGAGAATTAATTCGATGTCTTCAGCCAGCACAGGAAATCATTTATTGATTCATAACAGACTTACTGCGCACACACACAGCAACTGTTTTAGAGATACAGCGGAGACGGTAGGCCACCATTCGTTTTCATGCCACCACTGCTGCCCGGTGGGCCTTGAATCTTCCAGCTGCAGGGGAAAAAGAGGGAAACAAATCATAGATGCACATTCTTCCAGGTCATAAATCCAAACGGCGGTGTCAGCGCATATTCAATATATTGGAAAAGCAGAAATGTATTTGTTGGTCACACCAGGGGAAATCTTCATCTATTCTATTCCACCAGAGTATCCATCTGGATCATTGAGATGCCTTAAAGCTGGGTGATTTATGCTGCTTACTTATAAGTGGCACGTTTTCAATAGTAGTCAATGCCCTTAGTTGTGCAGTGAGACGGCTTTAAACATGTCTTTTCCACCTCTGTTCAACTGGATTGCATTGTAGCGCGCACTAAATCTGCCGCTTGTTCCGGATCAGAGCGATACTTTTTGGAATCCTTCACAGCGTCTCTGCAGTTAACTTTCTCGCTGAGTGTTTGGCTGTCAGGCATCTCAGTTTCTAAAATGCATCATCCTTTTTTTCTCATCAGCAGGGGCTCACATGCTCCCAACTGAGTCCAAGCGTATCGTGAGACATTACAGCACATGCCCTCTCAACCCCTGCACTCACTTTTTATAACGAGGCTGGTAAAAGTTTGCTGGGTGGGACTTTTCTTTGCACTTTCAAGGCTTTGATGAGCCTCTGAGCATTTTGACCTGCCCGTATAGATTTCAAATATTTTGATTCAGTTTGTCAATACAGTTGTTTTTTCTTCGGTGGAGAACCGGTGTTCTTTATAATGGAACAATGCTGAACAATTGTAATGTCTAAGCTTTCAACTGATTATATATTGAGTGCACAGGCCTGCAGTAAATGCCAAACAAGCATTTCTTTTTCAATCTCATGATGTTTAAATCAACAAAATGTTTTTTTTTTGGTTAGTTTCTCAACAAGGCAAATAATGCCTGTTTACCTCTCCTGGAATTCATCCCTTCGTTTGACTGACAGCTTAGACAGCTTGTCTGGGTCAGTCAGGACTGCAGAGACTACATCCTCCCAGAAAATGTGCTCTTTGCCCAGATTTTCTTTAGCACTCAAAGGTAAGCTTAGAGATGTTGTCCCACCTTGTCCTGGGTTTATCCAGGGGCTACTTCCAAAACAGTCCGGTTCACTCCCAATGGTGCGCTTCTCACCAGGTGCCCATGTCTGTAGCAGCAGCGGCTTGAGCTCAAGCTTCTTTGAGACAATGTAGTCCAAAATCTAGGAATGATATCTGTCTGCAAAATTACTTTCAAAATAAACCTTTTCATTTACTGCTTAGAATAATTGTGGAATATTTATATAGAATTGAAAGCATTTTTTTAGGCTTTTTGTGTTCTACAGTAATTATAAGTTGAAAGATGGTCTTAACATACAATGTTCTGAAAGGAGAAAGTCTGTTTATGTGGTCTTTATGGTGCAGGGGGGCACTGAACAAATTCATGGCCACGAGACTGCTGTGAAAAATGCACTCCTTGTGACATTTCAGCGTGTACTCGGGAGCGCATGAGTGGGAGCCTGACCAGCGAAGCGAAGGACGTCTTTGTTTCCCTCTCTTTGGTTTCCTGACGGCTATTAGCAGGTCATGTTCCACCTGTCCCATGAGGACAGCACGTTCAAAGCGCATAATCCCTGACCAAACACTGAATATTTGATACTCACAGGCAGGCTGGCTGGGCATCACGTCTGCCTGGCAAGAGATGAGTCGCTATTTAACGCTGCTTGGTTTTAGCCCATCGACTATGGTTTACAGTAGACAGCGTAGTTGTAATGTGAAGTGTAAACATTACACATGCAGACATTTATGATAAGCTAGTGTTAGAAGTCCGTAGCGTCTTTGCTCATAAAGAAACCTCATAACGTTTTGCTTTGTGAATATACTACAATCCTCGTAGAAATATTAAGGTCATTTTCATGTTTGTTCTGCAGCTACTTGAGCAGCTAAGTTTCTCTCATGTTTTTTCAATGAAGAAGTAGGTTTTCTCTTGTAGCAGAACACTACTCCTGGATGTGTAGTCAGGTGCAATAATAACAGATGGCTAACCATGTTGCATAATGTTTCCTTACACGCCCAGTGGACTAAAATGGCATCTGCTCGGTTCTCCTGACAAGCGTCTGTGTGTATCACGGTCTGAAGTTTGATCTACTTGTTCATACCGTACAAGACTTGATTGCTTACTTACAACTCCTCATGTAGAAATATAAATAATCCCTCAAATCATTTGTACTCTAATTTTGGTCCAGTTATATAACTGTCTACAAAAGTGCGATTTCTTTACTTTAATCTTTAATTCTGGTATCTAAGAAACCAAAAAGACTGCAAGCAAAAGCGGGCATTAGATGAAAGCAGATATCAATTGACTTTCAAAACTTAGATAACAGTACAATTAAACCTCCAACATCCAAAGGGAGGTATTTGTGTAGACTTTTGTACTCGGAAGCTCCTTTGAGAACACACTGATTTCACAATTATGTGAGAGGAAACTAATGAGAATCCACACTGTTGTTTCTGTCTCGCCGGAGTGAGAAAATGCAGTAATATACGCTTAAGAAGATGTCTTACACGGCCTGACTTGAGGTAACCCATTAGGATGTTGAAGTGATCCAGAACATCAAAGCATCTCTGCTAAGCCTCTTAGATAATGGAAAAAGAAGAACAGGTATCGGTGTCATATGGTAACAGTTTTCTTTTAACCTTGCACCGTGACCCCTCACTATGACCCCTTTCACAAGGCTCACTGCCTTTGGCGAATGCGGAATGAAGACATTTGACATCTGTGATATCTGTATCCATATCAGCTTCCTGGCAGTCTTTGTTTTACAGTGTCCCTGCCTTCGGGTTTCTGTTTTCCTCCGCTGTGTTGCCGTCCAACACCAGAGCAGCACAGATTCTTTGGCTGGTTCGGTCGGGACACGCAGGGCTTGGCTGTATTGCGAGCCTCATCGGAACTTGCTTGTTGATGTCGCACAGTAGCTAAAACCCCTTTGTCTGACTGAAAAGGAGTGACGGGCTGTCGAGGCCTGTTCAACTACAGCAGGACAATCTGGCCCAGTGTTATGTGAAAGAGGAGAGCGAGAGTGTGCTCACTGTAGTGGAAAATGAATGTCACCATCGAGTTCGGTCGGACTCTTTGTGAAACCAGAGTGAAAATATTCTTTGACATTTCTATTGTTGAGGTCAGGATTGGGAAGTGGCTGCACTTGAATCATTGCAAGGTTAAATAAACCCTGGATCCATCCTCCGTCACTTATGCTCTATTGAAGTCCCCTAAGACACCAATGTCTTGATGTGGTTTCAGAGAAATCCCTCTCTCACTCACCATCCCGGCAGTTCCAAACCTTGTTATTAATTACTAGATGTAAAATGAGTAATTAGGTAATGATGAGCTTGTCATAGAAATGCCACCCTCATAGTTGAAAAGAACTTTGTACGCCAGGGGAGTGAATGTGTTTGAACCCATTTAAAAGGACATTTAGGTATTTTAGTATTGTACTTACAGAAAGTTTGGGGAGATTAAAGAAAAAAAGAATGTTTAAAATCAAAGCAGTTAAGGATGGTTTAAAGACGGGACTATTCAACTCAAGTTGTTTGGTGGCAATTATTTCATCTTTCATGGCGACAACTGCAAGCTTAACAGCGGAAATCATTCATGCTACAAAGACGTCCACCAGGAATGTTTGCTTGCACGTATTTGATTGGCCACCACGGAGCCTTGTGTTGTGATGTGTTTCAGCGCTCTTCATGACGACGTAACTGACCTTCATGGATTTCCCGTTTTCATCAAGTTAAGAAGTTGGTGTAGATTGTAATGTTGAAGTGCTACTCTAATTAAAGTTTTTAATCTTTTTATCATTAATCACCTCCTGTCACGACTGGTGGAACGAAGGACTGGACCCAAAAGCACGACTCACGAGAAGAGGTTTTTCAAAAGAAAGATGTTCTTTTATTGTGTCTGAGAACACACTATGGTAAACGTGGCTA
>JAVQJL010037086.1:0-27005 GCA_036024295.1 Nannoperca obscura
CCCAAAACAACTTACCCAAAACAGGGAAAGAATTTAATTTAAACGCTTGTGCATGCATAGGCAATCTTGTTTAAACTACCCCCCCCCCCCCCCCCCCCTTATTATTATTTGCTGTATTATTGCAACTCGGCTCATTGCAGATGAGCTTATAGGAGCAAAGATCACAGATCCTTCTTCGATTTCCTTTTTTTGATTATCCGTTTCCATTTGTCAGAAATCGGGGGAAACTGCCTGCTGGTTACAGAACTGTGCTTTTGGTTTTGAAGGTTTCTGGTTTTAAAATCTTAGCAGGGAAATGTCAACTAGACTTATTTGCCATCAGACTGTAGTGCCTCAGCAAGGCATTCAACAGCTGGTGGAAATCTTAGCAGCTCCGGTAAGAATATGTTTTAAGTTTTTAATCTATTTAGGGATTTGAGTATTCATAAATATTGGAGCCCAATGAGGAGATAGACACAATATCTGTCTTCTCATCACTAGACCCCACTTGAGGCTACAGCTGTTATTTCAGCAGTTTATGGACGCTGGTCTGTGCCATCATAAAATGAAGAAGAGGGAGCAGTGAGAGGTGATTCAGAATTAATGTAATTGCTTCCACAGTCCGTCTGGGGAACATGTGTCTGTCTGCATCCTAATGATGACCTCCACAGTCAGAGATGCAGTCTTGGTTCCTGGGTGTCCTGGATGCCCAGCAGGCTGCTGACACGCACCATAACCTCGCTGCTCACTGGACGGTCTTGTCCATCACCTTTTTACTGAATGTCAAACCGGTAGAGGTTGTGTGTCTTACACGGTGACTAATCATCTCTTTTATCTTCTGCTTACCCTTTTAAGTGTTTGCATTTTTGCTTTAGCATGTTGCTTAATGGAGCTAGCATGCAATAGTCATATTTAGTTCATGCTCCATCACCTCCTGCTGGTGACACGGGGATCAAGTCCTCCATTCAGATGGGTTAAAGAGAGGGCAAATAACTACATTACTCTGTCCAGAAATCTAGAATTAATCATGTTTTTGAGGGTTTTTTTGGTCTTTTTTTTTTGGATAGATGAAGCACTCGGTCAGAGCTTATAGGACAGCCTTGAGAATGTTTTCTTCTTCTTGGAAATAAGGCCAGCTGGCCTGCTAGTGTGGCTGTGGCTCAGGAGGTAGAGTGGGTTGTCCATTAATCACAGGGTTGGCGGCTTAATCCCCGTCCCACATGTCTTAAGTATCCTTGGCCAAGATACTGACACTGAAGTTGTTCCCAATGCCAGCGCTTGCCATCGAATGAATGAAGAGGAATGAATAGTAGATGACATAAAGTGCCACCTGCAGAAACCTCAAACTTTATCTCCAGTGATGCCCAAGTTTGAACTTTAACCCAATAAAGATTAACAAGAGTAATGGCCAAGAGGAAATATTTATTTCCATCTATGAAAGGAAAAGCAATAAAAATGTCATGCTTGTTCGGTGCAGTTTACGCTGACTATCAATCTGTAACACCATTCCCTGATCCCCTGTAGGAAGAGTTGAGTCTATCATCTGTTTGAGTTTTTAATACTTCCCTGACCAATAAAACCTTTCCTCGCTAGAGCATATTTATTTGCACATATCCTTTGCCACATTCAGACGTCTTTATAAACTGTAACGCTGTAAAAATGTCCTCCTCAAAATGGGGATTGAATGTTGGATAACATGTTCAGAATTTAACACATGAAACTGGTTTGTTTGGCTCAAAGACTAGAATTTCACCCCCTGGGGAAATTTAAAATATTGAACAGAAGAGTCATGTAAATATGATTTTAAGAGCCCCGAAAGCACTGAGACCTAAATCGCTTGTTGCTTTAAGAACCATGTTTGTAATCTACCGTTCCTCATGAAAGAAGGCGGCTTAAAGTTACCACAAAACCAGATGGTGAAGTCACCGTAGTACCAAAGTAACCACTAATGGTGAAGATGATGCCTGTAGCTTTGAACTGTGATCGCACAGGGAGCGATGCACTCAGCAGAGGTTTAAGGGATGTTTTTAGAAACTCTTAGACAATCAAAGCTGATTTCTTTCCCCCCCGTTACTGTGCACTTTCCGTTTTGCCAAAACTCTGCAAAAAATCGGTATATTTGGCCTTTCAACCAAAAGATTTAAAAAAATGTAATCTTGCAGCTCAGCAAATGTCATCTATCGCTCTTGTAGCCTAAAAACACAGGCATGAAACTGACTACAAACAGGAAGATGCCAGACCAAACACTTTTCCGCTGTGAAAGCAAATGGATTCATTTATGAAAAGCAAACCTTTTTGCTTGATTGAAAGCTTACATTTGTGCTGCTTTCTTTAGCCTCTCTTTTGTTCTTCCTGGTAATGTTGCAGCGGATATGCTGTTGCCCTTCTATTGACATGCCTTTATTTTAAGTAGCTCTGAAAATGTGTTTCCCGTAATCCTTAAAGCTTTCCATTGTGCAGGCATTATTATTCTAGCTTGACTTTTACCTTGTGGACTTCCCATGCACCTCTCGACATTTGTACTGCAAACAAAGTCAAGTATTTTTACAATATCCTAATATCCTTTGAACGACCTTCGGCCAAGAACAGCTTACACTTGTCTGTCTAAGAAATGCAAGTTACTTACTGACTGCAATAAATTGAATTGAATCACGAAAGGGCATCTTGCTGTTACAAGACACTTGCTAATAAGATACTAGTACTATAGCTATAAGAGAAAATGACAAATGTTGCATACGTTTGTGCTCCTTTTTGTAAGAGATGAAGGACGTCAAAGTACTTTGGCTTTGAAAGCTGTTGAATTACATTACACTGTCCATGTGCTCTGTGATTTAAAAGTTACGTAGATTGGCAGGTTAAGGTTGCAATTAATAAAAATCAAAATGAGAGAGAGAGAGAATCGGGGAGGAAGGGTGACTGGCTGGAGGGGTTCCTGCATTATTCATGAGTGGTGCCACGTTTTTTTTGTTGCCTTTTTGTCTCTTATTTTCAATCCTTTATGAAGGCACATCCTAGAAGAGGACTGGGAGACATGCCAGAGTCTGTCTGGGAATTATATCTTTGCATTTAATTTATAAACTCAAACAGATGTTCTTGCTCTGCGGCAATGCACATCCAAAAAGATGCTCGCTGTAGTTTATTTTTTTCTCTTTAGTCTTCTACTTCTGTTTGTCTTCAGCAGCTACAACTTTGTATGCATCAGCTTTTCTGAATGTATTTCTTCCAATGACGGTCTGCTTTAGGAATACATCGGGTTAGACTGTTTGTTTTTGTGTGAAAATGTAGAAGAAGAAAATCGTTTGTAAACCACAAACATTCATTACATAAATCCAATATTTTCTCATGAGTGTCTGGTAAAAAGGCAGTGACTGTAGTTTAATTTATTATATTTAGTGCCACTGGGCATAAGAGTAGCAACACTTTCTTCCTTATTATATGTTAACACAAATCGAGAAGGGGCGAAGCAGAAAGCCTTTTTATTTTTTGTTGAATGCATTTAAAGTGCAAAATGAGCATTTATTCCTCCCTAAAAAGTATAGTGGCCTGGTACATGTATGTATAAGTAATTATTACGATGGACTGTCAGATCTTGTGGATGTCTCTTAACATGAGTCTGACCAACAAGTGACCTATACTTCTGATTACATGTCCTCATGCCTCACACACACACACACACACACGCTCATGTGCCTTCCTGCATATACGCAAGCGTCATTTTGGATTGTCAAGTTGACTCATGCTACACCGAATCAAACAAACCTCCAAGTCTGCCTCATTCTGTCGTCCGACATTGATTTTCACAAAGGCTGAAAAGATGAAAGGGACATTTTTACATATTGAGCCTATAAGCCATCCACAAGAAGAAATGACTGTACAGCTCTCATTGTAAAACTCCTGGAAATGGAAAATGCTGGTTTTCATGTCATGTTTGTGTACATGTACCCCCCCGCGCAGAGACCATGCACTTGTGTTAGTTTTGGTCTATTTTTGTCCAGCTAAGGCTATCATCTCTGTGTTTGCTTTTGCCCAAAGATAAACAAAATAGTGAACAATAGCACAACAAATCGCTGTTTACTTTCCAGTAATGATTAATGAGTTTCCCCGTTGATTCCCCTGAAAGAACCTCTCTCTGCTGCACAGAAGGAGGATCGATGCTGCTGTTGCACAGCAGGGAATCCATCGCTTCGCAAGGAATGTAAACCCCTTTTTATAGCTTTCCTCCCGTGTGTACGTTGTAAGGTACGGCAAAATGGCCTGTTACTCGCTTCTGTGCAAGGACAAAAGCTACTGACACAGGCCGTAACAAATGTCTCCCTCACCGACAGTTTTTGAACAATCAACACTGTCATTTTCTCACCCAAATGTAATGCAGTTTTCAAAAACAGCATAGATTGCTGTTTTGCAGGTGCTGATGGATATTTTACACCATCATCTGGCACACTGCTCTGCACAAATGTCCTCAAAATCACCTTTTGATTTCTGATCTTTCCAGTTATATCAGGATAGTGAGTCTCTACAGTTGATTGAAATTAAACAATTTACAGTCAGAATGTGGCTGGTTCACATTGTTCATGTCTCTCTGCGGTCCTCAAATTAAATAAACAACTAATGTTTTTATGGAGGTGGGATGATGTTATTATTTACGTGTGTAGTTTTTCTGTAAGGTTTCGAAGACAAACTGCATGCTTGCACTAAAATGTTATTTTCAGTTTTACCATTAGTACAACATGGTAGTGAATACAGATCTGGGCCTCACTGAACCACAACTAACATGTCAAGACACACACAATCTGCAAATGGTATAAATAACAAGTGACTCAAACATGGTCCTGTACTACACTGCTGTGCTTACAGTAAAGCCAAAAAATGCCTGTTAATGAAATGACTTGACATGGACCAATAGCCTGTGCTGCCAGCTGAGCAACAGGCCTTTTTAATAGACATTTTTGGCTTCTATGACAACGGCTCGTTCTTTCTCTTCAAGTATCCCAGTAAACCTTGACATTATGATAGCGAGCCGGCGTAAGACCAGGACCTGAAACCAAACCAACTAAATGGACTTTGGCCATCATTGATTTTATTATTTATAGTTACACTTGCATGTAATTGTTACACCACAGGCGATGGCTCCACTAACGCTAAAAGCTTGATTTGCTCCCATTTTCACAAAAGTGTGTGTGTGTGTGTCCCTCCCTCTTCCAATAATAGTAAGGCTGTTTTTTCCTGCACATGTAAGCAGTGCCTACACCAGCCAACTTAGCACTCTCCCAAATACAGATCTGAGATGGCGTTTTTTCAGAAAGATGCCATTTGTTTTTCCTTGTGCCTTCGATTTGTTCTCTGATAGCTTTTGCCAATGTGGTTCACAGCAACATGGAATCCATTATCCTTCAGGTGGCTGTGCCCCGCCGGCAGAGGCAGAGCACGTTATCAAACATTCCTCCACTTCCATTACGTTCTTATTTGCCGGGCCAAGGCATTATACAGCACATTATCACACTTTCACATTTGTCCCGCAAGTTCGACAGATCCTGCCGTCTTCACATTCTCCGCTGGAAAATGACTGGATATGAGGTTTCATCGTGAATCACCGGGCCAGCCGTGTCATCCCCTCCTCTCGGCCCTGATGCTCGGGGAGAGAGCCAGATTTCAATTTGTGTGACACATTTCGTGGAGAGGTTTAGAGGGGAAGTGTTGGGCATCTGTGAAACATGAACAGCCAGCAATTCATTATCTTAATAGCTAAGACCTGCAAACACGAGTGGGAACAACGTTAGCAGACAGTGATTGTGCACAAGAATCGGTGTGGGCCACCGACCCCACGAAAAAGCTCTTGCTCTCTCTCTTCTCAGTAATGTTATTTGTTTATTCATTAGTGGTGTCATTTGGATCAGGAGAATTAGAAAATAAAAACAAACTGAAAGCAGTCCAATAGTGATTTGCTATTATCATATATAATCATATAATATGATTATTTTCTATATATTAGAAATATTATAAAGCCCTGTATTTGTGATCTACATAAAATTAAACAGGATATGATTGTGCCAGACATAAGCATGAACGTCTACATCTTTTTCTTTTGTCTGAAAAATCCACTCCCTAGTTGTCTAGTTCTCTATTGATAAAGAGGGAATAGTTCAGCCCTATCTCCTGGCATTTCATTTTATTATTTTATCGGACCCTCAGTGCAGAAAGGTAGAACGATGTAAAGCATGTGAAAAAATGTTCTGGCAAATTATAAGTCAATTGAATTGCTAGCGTTTCACTTTACTATTTACTACTGCTTAAGGCCCGAAACAAAAGTTCCTGTCTCTGAATGGCTCTGCTTTCCAACACAGTCAAGCTCTTTAAACTGAGAAATGTATTTCCGCCTCTGTCTGACAATAACCCATCAACTTATGACGATGGTGTCTTTCTTGAGCAGCTTTATTTAAATATACACAGATTTGCCAGCTACTCTGTGCAGCAGTGCTTCAATAAATCCAGCCTTTATGAAGCTTGTCTTACTCTTGTCATTGGCTTGTCAGTTCTCATTGAGATTATGAGAGGTGTTCATTTGTTATGGTGAAATCTATGGTAATTTGGGGGCCTGTAGGTTTGTTGCGCTATTGAAATGTATTGGATTAAATTGGAGACAGCTTAGTCCTATTATAATTGCAGGGCTGCTGCAGCTTACACTTTTGAATATACAGTATAGAAATGTCTGAAAATGCTCTCTCTGTCTTAGAGCTTTTCACCTTTTACATTTTGAAATATGTTCTCAGAATCTCAAATGATTTTTTCTTTTTTTGTCAAGATAAGATTCAGTGAGATGCCAAATTGCTTGGCACAAAAGATTTGTGAGCTTCAAGAAGGAGTATTTTGAACTCCAGGGTATTATTAGATTTAAAAAACCCAACCTAAATCACTGTGTTCTTCAGAAACACTGGCCTGCTGGAAAATAGAAAATGACAAATGGGTTTGAAATGATGATAATGACCACTCTTTTATCTCTCATACATATCCCAGAGTAATCACGTCCATGACAATTTTTCACAAAGATTAGCAAATCTGAATTGGTTGTGAAACATAGGGTCACAGTGGGAGCCTTAAAATAACACAAACATGAGCAGCCCGGGGTTCCGTGCTAGGGTGGAGGATGACACATTCCTTATGGTCCGTTTGTAAAAACTGTCAAATCCACATGCATGCTGTTCCAAGGCGGTGCACATCAGACCAGTGGATTACAGGCTCGGCTGGTATTGTTTCAGTAATCATTTGTTTGGTTTTTGTTGTCAGATACAATTAGTAGTTTACAATCTGAACCTGACAACAAGTACCTATAATCCCAGTAAAAAAAAATCACTTCACTGCATTTCATTACCAGTATGTCTCAAATGAAATCAGTGAGATGTTGCTTGTAATTTTGGGATATATAGATAAATATGTCTGGTCATTTTGAATGAGTATGGACAGTCAACTAAGCACCTCATCTTAAAGACCCCCTGTAGTTGAAAGATTCCAGTGTGTTTCCCCTGTGATGTCACCGTGTACCCTAAAGTACACTTCTTCATCACTGCAGTAAGGTTTAACCACTGGAGGTCAGCAGAATCAACATTTACAGCGGAAATGAAGTTGTTCTATAAATCTTCATTAATTGATTGTTTAGCCATTTGCCACAATAAGCTGGAAACACAACATAGACACATTAATGCCTCATGGAGCATAATGTCCAACTCTCCTTTTAGCTGTGGTCTGGTTTCCACCAACTCCTTGCATAGGGAAATATGGCTCCTTTTAGCTGCTATTTTGTTCACTAGCTAGTCGCTAATCACTACTTGGACTTTTCTGTTTGTTGCCATTAAAGTACAGGGAGTTTTTCCTGAGCTGAAAGATGCTGAAACACCATAGAGCTTACAAGAACGGCAGAGTCTGATGACTCTGTGTGGGTTTGTCACCATGCACAACTTATGTTTGGCTAACCTCTGCACTGGTATGTCACTTGTTCAAAAGAGAAAGAGGCAACAGGACCTAGTCGCTTGTTAAATCGATCCACTCTTTCATCCTGAGAGCAGTTCATTGATTAGTCAGGGTCTCTTAAGTGAAATCCTTTGCAGCTTCTCTGGGCATCACCTGTTATGCAAGACTCTCGTGCTGTGTTTCTGCGGAAGGGAAATGGATGACTCTGGAGCTGTTGAAAGGTCAAGAGGCTCGAATGAGTTTACTGATGAGATTCATCATGCGCTCTGGGGCTGATGGACAATTTTGGCTGCACAATCCCTTCCATTTCTCACGCAGCATGGGGACCCTGTCTCAGTAACCTCTGTAATTAAGCATGTGTAATGACAACCACTTCCAACTCCACACACACACTCAGAAAGACAAAACAGCACTTATCTGCTGGCCACCAGTGTCGCTATTATGCCCAAATGTAGCCTAAATATAAACCTCCCTGAATTCATGGTAGTCTAACATCAAAAGAGAAGTATGCAGAAGCAGTATGACAGGTGCTGCTGTCTGAGTCTTCTGAAGTCTTCTGTCTGTCTGAGTCTTCTGAACGTGTGAATCATGATTTTGCTGTTGAATCTTGTTGATGAGAAAGTAAGTGCTGCAGTGACTAAAAACCATCAGGGGGAAGCACTATAAATCTTACAATCAACCAGCCACTCTCCAAGCAACAGTTCTGACATTTCTGTCATTTTTTCAAACAGAAGTGTTGATAAATGGGACACTTAAAAACAGCGGCAATCAACAGCTTATACGTTTTATAAGTGCCAGGAAGAAGTGTTTTAAAAAATCTAGCAAAGACACTGATGCAGAGATGAGATGTGTCAGGATCTGTCTGTTTCAGCTTACCTCTTGACTGATTGGTCGATTACACCGTATGTTCTCTTTGCAGTTATCAGAGCAGAGTTTTTACTGAAAGTCGCAGCAAACAGCCCAATCAATCAATCTGTTACGACCTCCGCTAACAGATCCACTGGGTCAAACCTTGTATGTTTAAAGAATTCTCTAGAAACACGTATTGTGTTATGGGTTGTAATACAGTGATATTCCTTGTTCTGTTTCAAGACACTGAGAAACTTGTATTATTGACGCAAAGGCAAGGAGCCACCGCGCTCGGAACGAGTGAAATGATCTCATCACACTTTTTATTTGCAGTTGCTTGAACCTGAGGCAAAATGAACAGAGACATATTTTTCTGCATCTTCTGGTGAAGGCTCTGCCAAAGCCTCGGTAGTGCAGTGATGAATGGACAGTATTGAAACGAAGCCAGTGGTGTAAATCCAAGCCCTCCTTTTTTTTGCAAATCTCAGCCTGTCAGATGTAATAAAACAACAGAATGGATGTCACATTCAGACCAGAGCCAGACAGTCTGGTGATGCTGCGCTATGATGACGTAATGAAAGAGAGAGAGAAAATGTGAGGTTGGGAGAGCCTGGACCTCCCTCAGTGCATCGCTTACAAGCCTGCAGGAGATATGAGTCAGACCTCATGACGACCATGACCTGTTTGCCTTCATCCCGCTGCATCCCCGAAAAACATCTCTAACTTCCCAGTTTCTCTCCCTTACTGTTTCTCTGCAGCAGAAAGGCAGATTTTAGAATCAAGCAACTCTTTACACATTAAATCACTAAGATGATGTAAAAATTAAGTTTGTTTCATCAAAAAAGGGCATTGAATGAGGCAAGATGTAGAGTGTTACCTTTTTTAAATGCAAGGACACACAATCTTAACAGCCCAGGTGGGAAATCTGGTTTAACTACACAGGCGGCAAGGTTGCAATCACAAACTGGATTACATGGAGTCATATTAACATTCAGTATAAACAAGCCAACAGAGGTGTTTAAATTGTGATTTGTTTCTCATTGCGAACCTGTTATTTGCATACATTTATCTTGTAGAGAACACAGACATCTCAAAGTGCAAAAAGTAGCAGTAGCTACTCGGTATTGATGTATCTAAAGATAACCTGTTGTACCTCACCTACAGCCCCGCTGCCACCCACCACACACACACACACACACACACACACACACACACACGCTTCTTGTGCTCACTCGCAACCCTGCCATGCAGAGAGCATGCTGTTGTGAAATGTCAGCGAGATAAGCAACAATGTCTTGCTGCTGACACAGAGAGGGAAGAGAGCAGGAAAGACACAATTACAGTAATGAGCAGTTAGTGCTGTCTGCACCGCAGCCTCGCCTCGGCAGGCGGACCTCCACCCGGGATTGCAAGGGACTGCATTTACATCGCGAAGGTGCCAGTTGAGGCACTTGAGCTACGCCAAAGCAATTCATTTTATTTATTTATTTCAGTATACTGATAATCTGTCATGACTGTTTGTTGTTACACAGGGTGCTTCCGAACTTGAGTAAGAAGCTAAAGTTGCGTTTTACAATGTCAGCAAACAACCTCAACTTTATCTACCATGTTTCCATTCGTGATGTGGAATCCAAAATGCTTCCTATGCTTAACCTCTTAGGTGGTTGGCTGTCAGGATCATCACAGCTCACTAGTTTTCTCAATTTTCCATTAGCAAAGAGAACAACAATAGCTTCAGGACAGGCAGTGAGTGCAAGGCTTGAACTGTTATACACAATTAATAAAAAACTTGAACACATCATTGCAGAATTATAATTTCCCCTATGCTCCAATGTTGCTATTCATCTCAATTTCTAAGTAATATTTCTGCTGAACTCTTATTTTGGTAGTTTGGACCAAGATCCTCAACAATTCCTCCAAATTTAAATGTTACTTGCTCTGGTATTACTCAGCTCCTCTACTTTAGTGTTTTTGGCAGTGCAGTCGGTGATTTAAATGCTTATCTTGAGCAATAGGAATTAAAACTAGGGGAAAAAACTACAAAGATTTAAGCTGATAAAACCCCTTTCATCCAGTCCCCAAATAGAAGAGCAATATCAATTCTCTATAAAGTTCTTCTGTGGATTTCTTTGAATCATTGCGCCACAGAACATGTCCCTCAGGTCCTGTATTCTGTGCAGAGGAACAGTTAGTTGTGAAGACTTTGTTTACTTCCATTTGTTCCATGTTTTCATTCTCTACCTTGTGGCTATCATTGTTTCTTCCTCTCGTCCTCCAAATGTTTTCCACGCCCGCAGCTCTCAGGGACATCTGTTCAGATTCGGCGTGTTTTTATTTCCCTTATTGTTGTATTTTGTCAGTCCTCGGGGGACGTTAGACAAGGCGTATTACCAAAAAGTCCTTTAAAAACATTATTTGATAGGAATTTATATTTTAATCAAGCAATCGCAGTGTCTTAACTACAGCACATTCAGTAATCCAGTATTTGTAGACACACTGGATCTCGTTAGCTTTGTGTGTTTTGTTTTTAACATTTTGTTGAGTGGTGTCAAATGAAAAGCGTACGGTTAACTCGTGTCAACGAGACCGTTGCACACACACTGTGTTGTGTTTACTGTGTAATTTGGCAGAAGTTGGGGGTGTTTGCGATGCTCTCCTGATCCCCATCCTCCGTCCTGCTTCGATGGTTCTGTGTGAGAGAGATGAAAGCAGCTTTCTGCTAAGCTGGACTGTGTGAGCAGTGCTTTATGAGAGCTTTGTGCTTTAGTGTAGGTGGTGTTGTGGAGAAGTTTTACAGCTGGGTTTTTATTTGTATCTTGTGTGTCATAACTTTGATAAACAAAGTGCCGTGTCGGCGCTGCTGTCCAGTCACATTTGGCAGGAGACTTATTTTTGTAGAGTACGGGAGAAGAAACCAACAGTGTTTCTTGCAGCAGTGTTATATATGACACCGAGTCTGGCAGTGAATTACACTAAAGATAATAAGGGGAATCTCAGGAATTGCCCCTGACAGGTGGAGCACAGACTGAACAAGGCTTCATTGCTAGTCTTTCCTCACGCTGCTGCACTTTTAAAAGTAATTTCTTGCTGCATCAGACACTGTCGTATTAGTATAAGGACTCAAATGTCATTCTACTCTGAGATTCCCGAATCTCTTTAAAGCAGACCGCTTCCCCCTTGAGCATGAATTTCCTTCATTGCGAGTTAATACATCCTCTTTGATTGGGTTCCAAATTCATTTATTGAAGAAAATGTCTCACCAACACTTCTCTGATGTTCACTCCTCTTTCTGTTTTAAAGCAGTCAGTGTTAAGAAGGAAAAAAAGGCCTCAAAGAAAATACACAAACCGAGACACCTCGTTTGCTCTCTTTGTTGTAACCACCAAGTTTAAATGTCGCTGATGTATTAATCTCTGCACATTTTAATTTTCCCCTTGTTAGAGCTGACGGTTAAATCCAATACGACAAAGCTATTTTAACACCCTGTGGAAGTGAGCTGCTTACGCAAACAGGCTCTGACGACCAGATGTATGCAGAGGTGTTGGTAGAAAAGCAGAATATTGTTGTTATGTTGTTTGTATTGATCAGCCTTCCCCAGCTGCAGCCGCGCAGCGGGATGCATGTTTGTCTTCTGCAAGCTGCTTGATACCAGAGTTAACAGGGAGCTGACAGGAGAGAACAAAATGCAAATAAGCATAGATTTCATATTTTATTTTATTTTTTATTACCAAAATCAAGACTACCATAGAATCTCTGGTCTTCCATAATTGTCAGACATCTGGGTTCACTGCCATTATTACTCAATTTGCTTTCTCCTTTTATGTTCAGACAATTGGTATTTAAATCTTTTCTTGTGCTTCTTCTCCACCTGAAAGCATGCTCTATCCAAGATGATTATCCTATTTCGCTCATCAAGACATTGTGATTACAGTTGTGGTCGACTTCTCCATTTCTCCTTTGTGGAATAGGTACATTAAGATAACTGGACTGGCTGATTATCCCCAACTCCTAGTGTTAATTAGGATTAGTGTGCCCACCAGCTGCATCATTGATGGCGGTGATAATGTTAAGGGCTCTGCTGACTGAAAATTGGCGTGTGAGGCTTTGTTGTTTGAGGAACATTTTTATAATTTCATAGAATGTGAGTTCAATTAAACTTTGAGATGTATTGTGAAAATGAACCCAATGAAAGTGAAGTGTGGGTTTATCTGTTAAAATTGAAACCTTTAGGTTATTTTACTATGATTTTCTTTTGTCAGGATGAACTCGCATAGGCTGAAATGGCCAGAAAACATAAGAGTTTTCGCGGAAGGATTCCAGTCTGAAAAACAACCACAGACGACAATCGATCGAGTTTGCCAGTGTGAAGGTCATTCAGTAAACTGAGCTTATTTCATTACGTCTCTGGGTTTAGGTGATGAAATGGCTTGACACCTCTTAAAACTTAAAAACTTTGGCTCTGCCAGGTAACTGTAAATGCTGGAATGAAAGCTGCTACATTGGCCATCATGATTACTGGGGTATAAAGGAATTTAAAAAAAAAAGTTTGTCCATTTCTATGTATAATAATAAATCTGGTTTTATTTTATATTATTCGTGTTGGCAAAAAAAATCCATAGAAAGACCAAGACCAACAATGTCTTAGTTCGTCTCTCAGTACTTTCCAATCTTCCCACAGTGTCTGTTTGGACAACAGTGAAGCGCAATGGCACAGAGGAATAAGCTTTGATAAATCATATGAGATATTGTATTATCAGAGTGCAGAAATGTTTTTTTTTCTTTCTTTTTGAAGTTCAAACTCATTAAGGTGAAATGTGAGGGGAACAATCAGGGTTTATACTGTAAAAGTAAATGTGAATAATAACTACTGACGGGCAGCAAACACGATTGAAGTTCCAGCAACTACTGTAAGTCTGGGAAACATAACCCTGCAATTGGGGGGAGAAAAAAAAGGCACTTGAAAGGGCAACGGTTGTTTCCAAGAGGATGGATAATAGCTGAGCGGCTGGGATTGTGTGACCAAATATACTGATAAAACAGGGTCATATCAAAACAAAGGCACTAGTATAGCAGATAAGGTCCTGCTGCTTCAGTTCAGGTTCATGCCTCCATTATGATACATGTCAATAAAATATACTCTGGTTGTTTCCTTTCATTAATCCAGAGGGACTGTACCTGAAGACATATGTCATGTATTTATGGATGTTTTAGATGTGATTTTAATATAAAATGAATCTCCTCGAGCATAAATGTAATGTTTTCAAAAAAAATAATTTGTTTCCTTGATTGTATTTGCTCGCTTTTTCTCTTTTTAAAAAATCCAATGTTCCATGCATATTTCTAATCAATCACACGGGCCCTCACACATTTTCAATTTATTATTCAAGCTCAAGGACAGAATTGTCATGGTGGCTTAATACAGGCATTAACCCTACTGTTAAAACGCCTGTCTGAGTTTCCATTAACCTAGATAAAAGAACTGCCTTGCTAATTTTCACAGCCCCACTTTAGTAATAATTGATATTCATGATGTGTGTTCCTGCAGCTGCCAGTTAAATTGAGTTTACAGAGACTCAGGGGCGGTGGGTGGATTAATCTGATTGGGGATGTATGTCATATTTGAGTCAACAAATATGCCAAATGCATGCTGTAGTGGTGTTTTCAATTGGGCGCGTAAGTGTGATTCCCTGGACGTCATACTGACAAATTAAAATTACATTAATTGTTATAAAATGGGTAGTTTCAACCAAGCAATCTGCTTGGTGATGAATAAGTGTATTCAGCAGTGGCTAATACTTGGCTACCTGTGCTTCTTGGAAAATGGAATATATATCCTTGTTGGTTCCTTGTTGGTAGTGTTAGTGGTATCGTATATATTTTTCATAATTATTTCAGATGTCTTTTCTCTTTGTCCACAGGAACAGCTGACAAGAGGAGCACACAACCTGGCAACCAGCTTACACATTCACACCTATCGTTGTCCCGATCACGTCACAACATCTTACTGAAAGAGAAAATAGAATTAAAGGTAAGATATTATCACTTTCCCTGTGGGAGTAAAAAAAGAAAAATGAAGACAATATAAACCACAACAACAACAAAAAAAAAACCACATGGTGTTTTTTGGGAACTCTGTGTAGGGCGAGCTGCCATGTGGTGGAAGCGCTCCAGGTCACTTGCTGTGGTGTTTGAGATGGCTGTGACCGGTATTTGTTGAGATTATTGGCTCTGTAAGGAGTCAGCAGAGGCAGCCAGCAGCATGCAGCTCTTTGAACCCTGCTGTTTTTATACAGACTCTGTGCTTCAGTACTGAAATTACCTCGACATTGATGTGATCCATATAGAGGTTTTAGTGCACGGCCGTATAATTATAGACCTGTTCAGAAGTTAATTAGGGAGGAAACATGGTCTCGCCCATATGCACTGCATTTGGCGGGGGAAAAATTTTATTACATGCAGTCTCATTTTTTTCTGAATTGGCTTTTGTATTTAAGCCAAGAGTTTAAACATGGAACCACAACTTTTGCCAAGATAATTATAAAGGATTCAAGTGAAGTGCCTTAAAAGCCCCTACGCCTCTTTTGTGTTTCTTTATCAAGTGGCAGTACTTCTTTACAATGCGGCTGAACTCCTGTGATCCCCTAACTACTGTAAATCTCATTCCTGGCTTTTCCTACTACTCTCTGTATTTCTCAGTTTGGTCATTTTCCATTTTGACCTCTTCCAGTGGAAGAAGGAAATCCCATTTCCTGCTGTATTGTACCTATAGGCATGAAATGCCGTACCAAAATATTCTGGAGTGGAGAAGAAACATTTAGTTGCTTAGGGGTGAAAGATATTTTTATTTGATATGCTGTTGCCTCTCTTCTTGCTCTTATCTGATGTATTTTGTGTCATTCTAGCTTTCACACAGGCCAGCATGTGAAATGCTTGTTAATATGTATGACACATGAGTCAAAACAAAGAGACACATGTCTGTCTCTTCTTCTCTGTGCTGTAGCCATGTACTGTATGCGGAGCTTTGACAGCTTTTACCAGTCTGAAATTATTTCCAATACTACAGTTGAGTGCCTCTATCCTTGTGTTATCGACAGTCACTTCAGTAAACAAGAAAGCAATGTGTATTGTTTGCCTGTGAACTTCGGGTTGAATAATTCATGACTTGGACTGCTGTCAGCTCGGGTTTCAGAGTGCAAAAACTGCACCCTGTCAAGAATGCCAAGGTTGTGTTACATGAAAACACAGTTTCTTTTTCATGGAGCTGTCATGCTTAACAAAGTGAAGGATGCACTTAATCAAATGTAGGATCTGCCTTTAACCATCACTGTCTCTCCATCACCACTGACCACACAGAACATCACGCAGATACACAGACACAGTAGTTTTGAGGCTGGAGTTAGTTTTTTCTTGTATTTATTCATATCATATATTTCATATTTTATTATATATATATTTAAAATCAAATATAAAGTGTATATATATATATACTTTATATTTGATTTTAAATAAATAAATAATCTAAATACCCTATAATTAAACTAAGAAAACTATGTCAACTAGTGACTTCTAACCAGGCATTTAACCAACCAAAAAAAGCCAGTATATAGTCTATAAATAGTAATAGTAGTAGTAATAGTAAATATTCCACTAGTGGAAAACGAGGGTTGTGTGGGGATGACCCCTAACCAGAAATGGCCGTTATATCACTCTCCTCTCAGCCATGCTCTCATTAATAAGGACAAACATAGAAGTAAAACGGAGTAAACATGAGAACATAAATCTTCTGTATAGATGCATTAAATCAACTCAATCAGTCAGCGTCGAAACGTATTTGACACCAGTTGGTTATGCAATATCTTCTTTTTTGGAAACCCCTTTCAGTAATTTATACACTGATGGTGGACTGCAGAGAAAGTAGCTATTTCACACTCAGCTGTGTCCTCTTGATAGCTCCTGTGTACAAGGTTGTGCCTCTAATAATACATTCCATCCAGCATCTCCTTTGTTTTTATGTTTTATTTGCGGACTGTTCTTTGTGTTCCTCCTCCTCCCGTGTCACTGTGGGAGGATGGCTCTGACCCCCGGCTGTGAGTCGAGTTTTCGGAACCTTGGGTCGAGGAATGATGCAGTAAGCAGCGGCAGCAGAAGGTGCAGCTCATAGCCTGAAAAGACAGATGAGCCTGTCAAGAAGGGCCTGTGTTGCATGTTCTGGGCTGCATTGCTCCGAGCAGGGTCACCTTTGTTGTCTGTATTTTTTCAGATACTCTGGAATCCCAGCAGGCACCACACGGCTAAATGTGGCTACCATACGGTGTTTCCATCCAGTGGAAACGACAAAAACTCAAAATATCACAAAAGTTTTTATGCTTGGCTGAGGTGGAAGTAGATTTTTCAATAAAGGCACAATGCGACAAAGAGCAGTGGAAACGGATGAATAAATCATGACATGGTACATGAAGCATGCATGAAGAGTCATGAGACTCTAACGTCTCTCAATGCCAATTTTGCATCACGTTTTCTAGATTGCTTTTTGTGGTTGCCAGTTCACTTTTTCTAAACGTCTGTGTTTATTTCTTCTGCCAGGCAATTAGCTTTGTGGTGTGTTCTAGTAGCTGCGCCATTGACACTACAGTGATTTGCTATTTCTAGTCAGGTTTGGCGTGCTGGCATCAACATAGCAGCTTGAAGCCTTGGGCAATGTGATCCGTTTATTGAATGACTCTCTCTTGACAGTATTCATTTGTAATCCATTCATGTACTTTAGTAATCACAAGTGATGCATTATGATGTAATACTAAACAAACCTTAGCTTAGAGCAGTGACTTTCGAGTTATTATAAGTAATTTAAGCTGTTTCCATTATTGGAATAGAGTAAAATCAGTCTATTAAGTTAAAAGCATCATGTTGTCTATACCGTACAGACACTGGAAAAACAAATAGCATTTCTAGCTAAAGCGTGGGCAGCAGCAAATTAGCAAATTGCCTCCTTCTCCTCAGTACCTGGACCTGGTCTTCTTGACCAACTCGCCTCAAGCCTGATACCACAACCTAGCACTTCTTAGTTGGATGTATGTGCTCCTTTCAATGCTGGCGATCAAGACGTTTTAATGTATTCTAATGTCACACTACTCTAGATAAGTTTACGTTTGTAAAAGACGGCTGCACTTGGACCTAAACGATGCAAAGAGACCTTCATATTAGATTTTCAGCTGACAGACAACACACATCTATACCTTTTACTAGCAAGACACTTCAGAGTACAGAGTGATGACAATAGTGCTTTCAAAATATCCAAATAAATACAACCAAGTAAAATCTTACAGTGCAAAACTTAACAAAGCTTTTACCCCAAAGTAGTGGAATAATTTGCCCCTAAATAGTTTGCTGGAAGACTCTCATCAGTGCATTTCCCATCCAGGCTGCAGCGCTCTCTGTATCATAACTAATGTGTCTGTTTACTTGTCTGCGGCGAGCGGTGAAATAGCTGCAGGATGTGTTTTTCTGAAGTGCAGTCTTGTTGTTACAAATCTTGGTTGTGCTGTGACTCAGCAAAGAGTGATTAGAAGCGTCCAGAGCAGATGAAATGTCTGTTTCCCTTCTATCATTATCATTACTTCAGATTTTATCTTAACATTCACACAGACGTCTTAGTTTTCACATCTTATTGTTCACACAAACAGGCAGCCTTTTACGAGGAACGAGACAAAAATCTCTTGCAGTATGGTCTGTCAACTAAAGTACTGTTCTCTCTCTTTATGCCTTGGCTCGGCCCGAACCCTCTCTGATCAAGGCTGCGTCTTTCATTTAGCATCTTTCATGCCTTTGTTCTCAAGACAAAGGGCTCGCGAGCCAAAGGTCAGGATTCTCTGACGACATCCAGGTGGACAACAATGTCCACCTTAGTTTAGGCCAAGGTTCATTCATTCAAATGTTACATTATACAGGATTCAGTATTATCAAACATAAAGGAAGTTAACATGATTACATGTAAGTAAGTAAGTAAAGTTTATTTAGTATAGCATCTTTCACAGAGCAAGATTACAAAGTGCTTCACAACAGTACAAGTGTTAAAAATAAGACTATAAAAATATATGCAACAACAGACCTTAAAAACATCATACAGCATGAGGCTCGAGAAAAGCAAGTTAAAATAAATAAATCTTCAGCTGCTTTTTAGAGGCATCAACAGAGACTGCAGCTCGTATGTCTATAAATGAACATAAATATTCAGTTTTTCTTCAGAATGATAAGCAATAGTCTCTACAATCATTTAGTAATGCATTGTTGGGAATATGATTATTACACTCATTCACATAATTGTCGGACTCACTGTTTCATACACAACCGTCACAGATCGGCTGGACTTTTCAGTCTATCAGTGAAAAGCAATTATGGCAAATCCCTTTATTCAGCCGTGAGCTATCTTATTTTAACCAAAATGTGAACATTGTGCCCATGACAATAAAACTTCACTTCTCCCAGACAATGTTTAATAAAGCCTCGTGGCGGTGAACGGGATCACTCTGATAATTTACCAGTATTGCCTGGAAGCCCACAGGGGCCCTCCATGACTCTGAGTTAAACTAATTACAGGCTCCACTATGTAATGTTATGGCTTCTCGGAGGAATATCACCGGCTCCCAAAATTTTATTTTTTGTTTCATGGTTTATCCTTTCAGTGCTTTCCCGATAGGCCAGTTGCAGAATCTTGCATCATCACGAGCCACACTTTAAGTAAATAAAAATAAATGAAAAATCAAAGGCAAATGGGTGTAGTTAGCCCTAATACTAAGAGAAGTAATAGTTAACATTTAAACACAACAATTCTCCCGCTTCTTAGAAGGACTGGAATCAGAAGATTTAATATTAGTTGGGAGGATGGTGGCTGAGAGTAGGAAGAAGTCCTTCCACTGGACACTGAAGGAGGTATTCCTCATGCTGAAGCGTATCAAGACAAAGGGTCAGTTTTATTAGTCACCTACATGTTGTACTTGACTTTTCCTGGTGATTTGTAGCATCATACTGTACATTACACAAGTGGCCAATTACGCTGTGCCAAGGCTAAATCTAAATCCAAATGTATTTACAGTATTTGCTTTTGTACATTGCATTTTCTTCCGCTGTGGGTCAATCGAAAAGAATCACAATGTATTATGTGCAAGACATGCGTCTGTGGATTCTTGACCTGCTCTCTCTGTTACTCAAGGAGTCTTTAGTCTTTTTGGTCTCAAGGAGTATTTACTTGAGTTTCCAGAATAATGTTTCAGAATTTAAATGGCAGCATCAATTCCCCGGAGGGTATGTGCAGAGTTGAATTTCAGTGAGATTCTGACCTCTCTGGGGAGGGCAACAAGAAAGTGGGGAGCACTCTGTGGGAAGCATAGTCATTATTATTCAAGCTTTCCTACATGCAACATGTAAGTAAGCAGGTTTATGCAAGATCCCGTAGTGTCCCTTTGACAAAAGGGTAAGAAGAAATTTACAGGAATATCTCAAATATATGTTTAGAAAACTTTATTAAAAAGCTGTAAATAAAGAACAAGGTAGCAAATATACAATTCAGTCATAGGCAAAGGGAAGGAAGGTTTTCAGTCTCAATTTAAGAATCTCAGTGGGACGAGATCGTTCCACAGCATTGGAGAAAGATACATTTTTAAAAAAGCTCTGCCAAATTTCTTATTATTCTTTGGAATTATAAGATAGCCGGCATGTTGTGATCTGATACATGAAGGAATGTAAGGTCAAATGAGGTGATAATCCATGAAGAGTTTTGCAGGTCATAAGAAGCAGTTTGTTGTCTGACCCGGCTGAAATAGGGAGCCAGTAAAGTGAGTAAAGTAAATGTATTTGAGTCTAGCGGCTGCATTGTGGAAGGCCTGAGAATGGAAAGTTACAATAGTCAAGGAGACCACTGTCCATTTTCTGTGTCCAACCGACAGGCAACGTTGGCAATGTATACACTTCCTGTGCTGAGCTGCAGTGAATGGACACAAACCAAAAGAGGGAACTTTGTACTACAAAGTCTGTCACTTTGAATGTTATCCACCTTGTGTGTCTTACTTGGACAGATGAAGCCTCATATAAACGTTATATTCACATTTTTGCACAATACAAGAACTGTGGATCACTTACATTTTGCATTATGAAGAATTATGGCCAGTATGAACAGGAGGAATAATTACCTGTTTCAAGGTATTTATAGGCACCTGACTTAGTACTAGAAAAATTGTCAACCTGTCATAAACATCGTAAAACGGATTTATTTTTCTACAGTAATTTGGAGGGCATATATACAAATGATGGTATCCTGCCAATAATATCTTCTAATGTATGTGTCGTTCTAGAGGGCATGGACACATGATGTATTATGTTGTTTAATTTGGACGACATGTTGCTCCAGGCAGGATGGGAATATAAATTTCAGTGTCATTGGCGCAAAAATGGAAATTTCCATTCCTTTGACATGGTATGTTGCCAAGAAGGCATCATGTACAATGAGAAAAGCAGTGGTCATAAGACTAGGAGTCTTAGGGTACCTCACAAGAAAGGATATGACAATCGGAGAAAGAATTGTTGTAAATAATAGTGTTTGTCCTAACAAGCACGTATGAATGAAACCATGTGAGCATTCATTAAAATACTCAATAGAAAAATGACACAGATATTACCCTCAGCTCACATGTTTATTGGTTCTCTGAAGGATGTGCTTTGCAGAGCATGTGTGTTCATATACTGCTGTAACACTTATCATCTTGCATGTAATTGCATAAACAGAAGCATTCCAGACTCATGGAATTACTTCTTGGTCAAATTGGTACCCAGTCACCAAGGATGCAATGAATTTAAATTGAATTTAATCCTGTATTTCTCCTCCCCTCGTCTTTGATGTGACCTTGTGTTGCCCGTCATCCATTATTCCAAAGCACAGACATCCTGAATAGGCTTTGGTTCCGGTCTGAAAGGTGCGATGAAGAGGGGTTGACCCACAGCAGTGTCTCTCGCTCTCTCGCTCTGTCTCTCTCTCCCCCCCCTCCCCCCACACTGTTGTTAAGGGCTGAAATATTGTATGTTGTGTTATCATACTGGGTCCAGATGGACATCTGTGTTTCTGACTTACTTGTAACAGCTGGCACTAGGCTGGACAGCACTGAAACCTGTTGTGAGTGTTGAAATATGATAAGGATGATTTGGGGAGAATCACATTTCCTTGTGCAGTAGAGTAGATTTCATGTTTAATATTTATACACCCAATCTCCTCTAACATTTCACTAGACAATTAGAAAAATGACACCTATGAGTATGATAGCAAATATCATATATCAATCAGGTTTAGAAATATAATAAAAGTCTTCAAAAGACAGTTCTACTTTCTAATACTCTCATGTCCCTTGGAGATAAATGTAGGGACGTACAGTAATGTTTATGATTCTGTCATAGCAGTCCCGTGACACATGTTTGGTTCACAAACCTCTAGCTGATAAACGTCGTCCCAGGGAGCGTGTCACAGCAAGTCGTCTCCCCATAGAAGCAAGCTTAGCAGTTCCCAGCAGGAGTCTGGGGCCCCTCAAAGGGTCAGGGCCACAGCGGGTATTCGGACGGTGCCAGCGCTGTCTGATCTGGTGAAATGCCACAGTGGGAACAAAGGCAAATGAAAGAGCTGTTTTGCCCTTTGATGCCGCAATTGAAGTCGAGGGCTGTGGCCAAGAGGCGTAGAGCAGTGTGAACACAGAGATCACACTGCACACTGAGACTTTGTGTCCCACATCACATTCCCTCACCTCGAGCAGCTGTTTCACTCAGACATATCTCAGGGTTGTATTTTGTGGAAATGCTGTGGAAAAAAGCGCGCACATGTTAATGAACACATATTTGTTAAGAGCACGGGTGTGTAGGTTTTGTGAGTGATCGATTTGTAGTTGCCTTAGTTTTTATACATTTTTATATCAACACTGGATGCCATGACTTCACTACTTGTAGGTCAATCGTAGCGATTAATCAGCAGATAATCATCACTGACTCTGTCAACGAGAGCTTTATCACACTGTTTCTGTGTTTCTGACACAGCTGGCAGTAGCTCAGTAGAGCTGATATTGAGCTTTATGCCGTCTTTCAGCTCACTGTTTTGGTTTTTGCGCCTTGCAACAGTTTTACCTGCAGTGGTACTCCACCTGCCCAGCATCCAACGGCAGACAATGTTTGCAAGTTAACTTTTGAGAGTTAATATTGAGTCAGGTGAACACAAACATGACTTCAAATGGATGCTAATATTGCTTTGTATTTCCTGGATGTTTACATAGGCAAATGTATGCTAACAAGGCCACCATGTCAACCCGAAAAGGTAACAATATGTACATTTTGTTTTTTACAGTTTTTACAGTTTTTTGGGATGGTTAAAGTTGCTGCATTTCCATCCATCCACCTTGTTTTATAGACAGTTTCAGATTAACGTGTCACAAGAATTAGCTCTGATTGGCTCCAGGACCTGGAAAGCCTCCATTGAGCTCAAGTTGATCTAATGATGAATTAAATGAGCTGATATTGTCATGTCTGTGTGTTCTCAAACGCATTCAATACATTCACTTCAAAGTAAATTGACATAATTTGAGTTGTAGTATATTTGAAAAACGAACTAAAATGATTTTCCTTTATCGTGGCTTCAGGATTACATCAAATGAAAGAACTTGTTGATGTTTGTGAATCATTTCAATCAAAGATATTTTCCTGTAATTTATGATGAAACATATGACGTTCAGTGGCTTTGAACAATGCTACTCTATACTACATCATTTAGAAATGATAGAATCACTCAATAGTTGGGTGGGATAAAGTGAATCCTGTATCAGAACTTACTGCTGCTGCTGTCCATGGTGCTGAAAGCTTACAGCTGGCAGCTTTCAACACTTCAGACCTCCAATGCACAATGCAGTTCATTGTCTAATGTGTTGCTGGGAGACAGCACTGTCCATGCTCTCTGCAGCTCCGTACGAGATAGTAGACTGGTGGCAGTCTCAACGTCTTCTTTGAATAGAGATATTAATGAATTTTGAAAAGCTGGTAAATAGTTTGAAGTGCATTACGTATCTCTTGAGCGCAGCAAAGACAAACAAACATCCAGTTGTTCCCAATAGGTGCCACTTTTATTTCAGTTTTAACTATAATTAGGATACAACTAACAAATCAAACAAAAGTAACAAAGACACAAGTCTCTATGATCGCATCATCTGACATTCTCTCTTACATACTTGCATTTTATTATTATGCAAAGTGACAGGTTAAAGTTCCAGTCCCCAATTAAGAGGTACATCCACCTCTTGTCTGATTGACAACTTTGCATTAACGACCTCCTTTTTTATATTCACAGCCACGTCCCGTTGAACTGTAAGAATATGCTTCTGATAGTGTCTGATCTTTGTGGAAGTTTCTTGAAGTGTAAGAGCTTTGAATCTGATGGGAGATGCCGAGAAGGAGGCTCCAATCAGCCAGTGCAGGTCAGACCGAGTTGCTGACGGTGGACAGGCCTGAGGTCTGAATGAATGATTATTTGATGAGGCTGCATGATTAGAAATCCCTCCCTGCCTCATCTTGGTCCCGGTCTATCCTTCTCATGTGGATAAATCAAAGTTAGCCCCAAACTGAGTCTCTCCTGCTCCTCTGTATGCAGAGTCATTAATCCAAGGATGTGGCCCACGGGGCTCTCTCCTCCCTTTTGACTCAGTGGTTGTTACATGAAAAATAAGCTTGGTTTCTCTCTCCCGCGCCTCTTTTCAACTCTGCGCATCTCTTTTATTTGTTCTAATGTTCTTCTGCTCCTGGTTTTCACCCCATAGGATGAGTTACGTGTGTGTGTGTGTGTGTGTGTGTGTGTGTGCGTGCGCGCTCTGTAAATTGCTACGCCGAGCCCTCACTCTAAACTACTCTGTGGGCACATTCCCAGATTCTCCCACTCTGTTGGTGTGATTTGTGTCTTCTTCTGTGTCCTCGCCAACACGCTACTTGTACCACTTTACTGTAAATGTGATGTATGAAGACCGATAAAATAGACGCAAAGGCAACTGGGTCCTGCCATGCCTTATTACCCTATATATATCCACACCCTGTCTCAGACGCGCGCGCACACACACACACACACACACCCTCTTTCTGTTCTTCTCTGTCTCGCTTCTCTCTGTCTTCCTAATTTTCTTTTCTCCCTGCGACGCCCCCACCTCCCTCCTCCTCTGTTATCATGGCCTGGAGAGGAGTTGTGAAATTCATGACATTCAGATCTAGAGGGGCTGGGTGATGGAGGACGAGAATAGTCTCCCGAGTTCCTGCTGGAATCTGTCTGTCTTTGATGAGCGAGTTGCACAATGTCAGCGCTCCCGATAATCTCGCTCTTGCAATTTGTGGCGGAGAGAGAATCTCATTTGTTGCATTTGGTTACGGAACAGTGGCTAGCTCTGCAGAGCCTGTTTCTGCTCCATAACCTTGTAACTGCGCTGACCAGTAACGTGCGCACAACCTGGAATAGAATAATGGACAGTGTCATGAAGATAAAAGGAGAGAAAATCTTAATGCATTGTTCGTGAGCTAGTGTGTCTCTCTCCTACTTCTGCTCTCTTTTCTCTCTGCTGTGAAACTCATCATAGGCGGTACGCTGTTTTGCTTGAAAGGCAACGCAGTCTATCTGCTTAAAATGCAAAGTTGTCTGTGTCAAACGGAGCTCTCAAACAGCCCATGAGACACTCAGCAGCATGAGAGAATGAAAAGTAGTTCCTCTGGCTAACAGCGAGGGGTAGTGTTGCACCAAGACAGCTTCATTAGTCTTTTCAACTTCCCTGTTCGGTCTTACATAAAACCCTCAATGAAGTGGGCAGGTTGATAATTCAGCTTCATAGGGACTGTTAAACACTTCTGATTCTGCATTAAACATTTGGAGACTGGCCTTCACAATGGAAGCCATTACTTTAAGAGTAAATTTTTCCATTGATGATTTTGTGATGGCCTTGACTGTTAGCTTGTAGCACTTCAAAGATATCACACTTGGTGAAAAAGGTTTAACAAAAAGGAAAATGAGAGGGTAAATATTTTATGTGCGTGTGTGTCCCACATAAGAGCTGTTGCTGCACTTGAAAGATTTCTGACTATTCTGACCTCTCACTTCAGAGAGTGTGGATGTTTGGATGGCTGCTCTATAGACGAATATGTTTGCACTCAACTTGCAGTATATTGGCATCTGTATATCAAGGTAGTGAATCAAGTCTGCAATGGGAACCACAAAACTGTTCTAAGTCCTCTGTGCCTCTGCCTTTGCTTTGCCCATGGGACGGTTGTGGCTCAGGCGGTAGAGTGTTCACTGATCACAGGGTTGGTGTTTCAAACCCCACCTCCTCTCGTCCACATGTCAGAGTCACCCAAATTGCTTCTGTTGGTTTCGTCGTCATTAATTATTCACGTGTCTTCAAGTAAGTCGTTCTATTATCATAATTTTCTACTAAATGTAGTGTCTCGGTAACACAATTCTTTACTCTGTGTTGTGACTCTGCCTCTTGCTCTGGAGGTGATTTGTTAGTAAAGTATTTATCTACCTCTGAGACAGCAGTGTTTCAGGGTGGACTGAACCTTATCTCACAGAGGGCGGCCTTCCCATTACTGTCCCCTTCCCCCCATAGCCAGTCAAATCCTCAAAGTCAAGGCTGTCCTGCTTTAGAAGGGCAGAAGGAAACCCGTGCACCTAGACTAATTACACCAAACTGCCCTTTCCCTTTCACCTGCCTCACACAAATCACTCTGGGTAAATAGATTTTTTTTTTTTGTCCTCCCACGTTCTCACGAAGGACATCTTTTAGTGGACACAAGAGAAAAGCAACAATGAAAAAAGCTCTTGAAACCACATTACTGTAGCGGCAATAACAAGTTTTGTCAGCACAAGTCTGGCTCTGGAGAATTGTTCTCTTGGAGACATGACATGTCAGTGTCACTACCTGATGAGGAAAAGGGGAGGCTGACTGGAAAGAAAAAGGGGGGGGAAAATGGATCTGACTGGAGGAGGATGCAAATGTTTACCTGTGGACTGCACCATTATAGTACACTTGAATACTTTCCTGTACAATAAATCTGAGAGAGAGAGAGAGAGAGAGAGAGAGAGAGAGAGAGAGAGAGAGAGAGAGAGAGAGAGAGAGAGAGAGAGAGAGAGAGAGAGAGAGAGAGAGAGAGAGAGAGAGAGAGAGAGAGAG
>JAVQJL010037107.1:0-23014 GCA_036024295.1 Nannoperca obscura
TCTTTAAAGTTAAGACTAGTTTAAAGTCATCTTCATTGAAAAGTACAGTGCTTTTCCTTCAAAAATAAGGACATTTCAATGTGACCCCAAACTTTTGAACGGTAGTGTATATATATTTCCTGGAACCAAATAAAACCATTTTGTCATCTGCTTTTTTGGCTTCATCCAGGAGACCGGATGTTTAAGTTTTAACATCATCCTGAACAAGGATTAGCCAGAAAGGAGTGCATAACAAACTAATTGTCGAGTGACAAAGACTGATCAACAACCATAATACAACAATAATATCCCCCCACCAGCTCCTCTAAAGCTCATTAGTTAACACGTTACGTCTCACAATGACACGTTGTGGTGTGGTGTTATAATTGGTCAGTTGGCTGCTGGCAGTATGATTTCATATTTAGTGAGAGTCATGAGAGTGGTATCGATCTTCTCATCTAACTCTTGGCAAGATAGCAAATGTCAAACTATTCCTTTAGTGGCATCCTTCTAATGTTGAACAGTTTAAAGTTTAAGTGCTGAGAGTTAAGCGGAAATTCGAGCACTTAAAAGTAACTGCAGAGTCGCGCCTGTTGTGGTCATTTTGTGCAACGGGTTGATCAGAACTTTTATTGAGGCATCTTTTAATGTTAAGATATTCAAATTTGCAAGCCTGCACTTTTCAGGAGACACTCTGCTTCACATTCATTCACTTCTTTTGCTGCAACTCAAGCACTGATCAGATCTACTCTCTTGTCTCCAGATATATTCAGCTCAGAAAGCATCTGATCAGGATCTCAGGAGACCACTTGTGAGCCACACGGATAGAAAAGTGATTGCAGTGGTTCAGAACCTTATCCGGTAGCCTACAGGCAGGAGGTTTGTCACGCTATATGCACACTACAAAGCTGACTGGATCGACTTTACAGGCATTCAAACTACAGCAAACGTGCGCTCTCTGGTATTTCTCCCTGCCTGCAACCTGAAAAACTGAAAAACTTCTCACAGCCTCTCACCTTGATGACCTTAAAGCTGAGGTGGCGCTTGTACAGCATGATGATCTTATACTCGTCCGTGCCGTCATCGATCATGTGCCTCAGCGTGAGCAGCGTGTCGCGGCTGGAAAGCACCGCCTTGCGCCAAGCGGGGTCACTCTCGTGGCAGATGACCAGGCTGCTGCGGTAGTTTGTGATGGCTTCGTACAAGATAGATGCCTCCTCGGTCTCCTCCAGACAGGTGAAGTGATCCTGAAAGGGCAGGTTTTGTATCAGACCTTTGAAAAATGTCTACTTCAAGGATGAGAAATGGCCATCGTGAAGATATTATTAAAGAATGTAAATGATGCACAAATGTCTTTACAGAAGTGTAGAATTGGTAAAAATTATCTTTGAAACTGGATGTCTTTGAGCAGTCAACACAAAGACACGAGGACACAGCAGCAGGCATGTGAAAGCACTTTACCTGATGCAGTTTGAGGCTCATTCTGACTGCGGGAGCCACCACCTTCTGCAAGAGGTCCAGATCAGCAAAAACCCACTCGTCTTTGGTGGCAATGCGGAAGTCGCCTTTAAACAGTGTGTTGAAACCGTACAGAAAGGATTCCAGACTTTGTGGTGGAAAGAAGGAGTATGCGGAGAAAAAAGAGGGACGGGAAGATAAAGAGAGAGAAAAAATAAAACTATCAAGTATTTTTAGAATTCAAACCACACAAAGAAGTCACGAGTGCAGTGACAGAAATCTGGATATGGTTAAAGATTTAGCTTTTAATGCCCCCTTCTGGTGTATTTGTCAATCTGCAGGTTAGTATCTACTGGTACTGTACTAACAATTGTACAAGTGTAATGTTTGCATTTATATAAATAACAAAAAGGGACATCCAAACTATTTCTAAATGCAGAAAAACATTACATTTTACTGTATTATTACATGAATTAACTGTGAGTATTACATTTTCAGCGGTATGTTATTTTCCTGGGGTTTCTTGGTTTATTTGGGGGGTTTTAATTATTCACATTTCTTGTCTTTCATGTCTTGAATTGAAGGAACTGTTGCATACAATCAAGTCACGAAAGACACTAAAAAACACACTACCTAAACAAAAATTACAAAAAATACAAGAAATCCAAAAAACAAACCCCACTCACAGAAAGAACTGCTCGTTAATAAGTTTAACTGATAGAGGAACAAATTAATATTTCTAATGATGTCTTACTAAAACTCATTAAACCACAGTGAGAGATCAATACGAGTCAGATAAAATTGTAATGCTTGCCCCACAGCTGTTCAGAAATGTCAAATGATCTTCCCACGCGACTCAGCTCAGAGAGCGATTAATGAATTCATGAACTGATTTTGTGTTGCTGCTCTTTGGCTTGAACAAGGTTTACCTGTTGGACATGTTGTGCGATGCCGTGCCGAGGGATCTCCTCCCCAGGACAGACAGAGCGTAACACAGAGTCACCAAAGGAGAGTCTTCATCGCAGTCCACAGGCTGCACACGGATACAAACACAAAGACAGGGCAAACATGAAGAGACTGTGAGACAAAAAAATATATATGTACAGAATCTCCCACAATGCATTATTATGGTGATAAAATGTTGCATTGCTATTCTTACTGTAATGCAACTTTCAAATTTCAGCTTCTCAAATTTTTATATTTGCTTGTTTTCTTACCTTTCTATGACACTAAAGTAAGTATTTTAGCTTTAAAACTGTTAATAAGACAAAACAAGCTATTTGAATATGACAGAAAGGGACATTTTAAAGACGAAACAATGAATAGCTAATCAAAATAATTCTTAGTTGCATGCATGATTAACAGCAGTAGAAAATAAGTTTAATAGAATAATCTTTATGTGATGTACCGTCTCCATCTTGCCAGCACAGTACTGGATCCACTCCAGGTAGACGTTGCAGAAGCTGGCGCGCGTCACCCCCTGCAGGCAGTGCACGTAGTCTTCATCGATCTTCACACTAAAGACCTGAGGGTCGCGCTCGATGTGGTGCCACTTGGTGTAGGACTGCAGCGCCTCCTGGATGGTGGCATCCTTGAGCCACGTGGACAGCTTGGGAGAGTGGACCAGGTAGTACATAATGCTCTGAGAGGAGACGTGAGGAGGGGAGGGAAGAGAAGAGAGGAGGGTGAAGACAAAAGCAACACAAGCAAAGCAAAAGGGAAAGAAATGTGTTTTAGCTGCTGACCACATCTGCAGTCACTATTGGCAGGCGGCCATTTCTATTGTATTGTACTGAGTTTCTCTGACAATTAAACAGTTTAACCATTTGGAGCCTGTTGAGACAAGTGGAATATTAAATGTTCAATCTGCTGCTGAGAAGAGGGTGAGGGAATATGTCAAAAGTCGATGCCTTACTAAAGCTGCACACCTTCACATACCATAGTGACTCTTCATATCAGTATAATAAAATATCAGCTTAAATACACAGAAAAGAGAGAACAGATTCTCAGCAGATCACACGAAGTATGCTCGGATGTTCTGATAGTATTTTTACAATACAATCAGTATCAACTGAGTAGCTTAAAACAAATGTTTAATTATATCAACACTAGTCTTCGGAGTATTGTGTACCAGCCATCTGGACACATGCACATACTGTGTAAAATGACCAACATAGTGTGTATCACAATATCCGTTTCAGTCGTATAAAACTAGATGTCACATTATGTCAAAGCATGTTCAACTACTTCTGTGAAGTGCACATACTTGAACAGGCGCGTACCTTCAAGTAGTAGGTGATGAGTAGCTTTCGTAGATCGTACACTTGCAGCATCATGGCGGCATTGTTCTCACTGATGCTGTAACCCTCCAGCAGGTACTTGGTGGCCATCACCTCCCAGGCCAGCCAGCGCAGGTTGAAGGCCGCGTTGCACGACAGCATGTGGGGCAGGTGACCCGGCTCACAGCAGCAGCACGCATCGTCTTCCTCCACGCCCTCTGTGATGGCCTCCACCTCTCGCTGCTGACAGTATGTACCTGGGATGGAGAGAGATGTGGAGGTAATACGTCAGTTAGCTTGATTCATTCAGAGAGAAGGATAGGCAGTAGGTATGAAGGAGGTAGGGATGGTGACACTGTACCTCTGAACTCCAGACCCCTCAGCTGGAAAGTCACCAACCCGTTGCCGATCTCGATGAGGTGGACCAGGGCATTGAGGTAGTCGGAAGCCAGAATGAAACAGTCTCCGGCGCTGTAGTTGCCCCATCGGCCCAGCATGAGGTCGCCACAGAGTGAATTCTGCAGCGAGCGAGTCAGGTACTCGTAAAAGATGGAGTTTAGGTTGCTATCATCACACCCTGAGGAAAAGAAGATAGCGGGAAAGAGTACAGTCAAAAATCCCAGATATCAATCAAACCGATGATAATTTATTCAAGAGCTTCACAAGTAATCTTTCATAAATGATTTAGAGAGGACATAAAACATTTAAAATGATGCAGCCAGTAACAGACGTAAGTGTAGTGAAGAACTCACCTGTTTCCTTGTCCACTTGGGACACCAGTCTGCTGTTCGAATTGTCAATACGCTTTGTGCTGCAAGAGACGAAAAAAACAGTAAAAACCATATAGACTGTTCATTCATTGTACGCAGTGATGACAAAGTGCCAAAACCTATTTTGCTCCCCCCAAAACAGGTTGAAAACGGCTGATACAGACAACATATCTACTTAACATCCTCAGTGGACTGCATCACTTGTAAAGTTGAAAGCACTGATCAAGAACTAGTCCTCTTGAATACCTAAAAGTCTATACAGTCTACAGATCTCTCTAGATGTAAAGTGACACCTCCACAGCCAGCCTAAATATTTCAAGACTAAACTATTTTGTTGTCTCAGCTGTTGCACCACTACAGCCTAAAACACCGAGATCTGACTCCAGCAGAGACGATGCCGTCGGTGACTTTAATGTCACGAGTTTCAGATCAAATACAGACAACGCCGTCTAAATATAATCCCAGGCTGCTCCACTGAGGCTGGCACAACAAAAGCCGCGGGAGTATTTCTGGAGTGCTTTCAGCGAGCTGAAGTACAAACAGTCTCTCACATCAATAAGTAAGAGGGAACAGAGGGGTTACGTTGTGTGAGGGCGAACGAGACCGACAGAGAGAGAGAGAGAGGAGGAGGTGGAGGGTGTCTATCTACTAATCTGCCTAGCTCCGCTGAAAAGGACGGGACTTATTTCTCCTCAAATATATATTAAAAAAATGAAAAATACACACTCACAATGTTACGGAAGAGGATTAGGGCCACGTGTGAAATTCTTTTTTGAGTTTAGAATATTTTTTTAATGGCAGAATTCTGACTTTATTGTATTATTTAAAAAAAGTAAAGTAAAGTAAAAAAAAAAAAGTCAGAATGCAAAAAGAAAAAAGTCGTAATAAAAAAAAAAGTCAGAATGCAAAAAAAAAAAAAAAGTCATAATACAAAAAATAAAAAGTCAGAAGTATGGGTAACTGTAAGAGTCAAACTTCACTTTGCCACAACGTCACTTTGCGCCATTCTGGAGGGAAACGACAGGCTGAACAAAAATGTCTGACTTAATGAAATGGCTTCCTCTGGAACACGCAAAAACTCCCTTAAGTCAGACATTTTTGGTCAGCCTGTGGTTTTGTATTACTTTTAATAATACAATAAAGTCAGAATTCTGCCATTAAAAAAAAATATTCTAAACTCAAAAAAATAATTCACACGTGGCCCTAATCCTCTTCCGTACAATGTTGATGTTATCGTTACAATTTATAAATTAAAGAGTCTAATGAACTAATGAAAGAAGTCATTAGTCCATTTCTCATTTCATTTTTTGCAAACATTACTCAAACAGGATGGAAGTGTTTTTAATAGTTTTGGAGGTCTATGGCACAGAGGAATAAGCTTTGTCAGGCTGACCAACAACACCTGTTCTTGTACGATTAACTGACGGCATTGTTGGTTTTAGTCTTTTCATTGGATCTGTCGACAATTTGAGCTCTTCTTTAACCAGCAGCTTGTCAAAATGTCCTTAATCTGGGCGAGTAAACACTTTTCACACACCTCCAGGTTGTTTGGGAAATTCACCCCGCACTCGCTCACTCACTTCATCGGGGGCCTTACTTGTAGTTTCGCTCCCAGAACTTGATGGGACGCGGATAGGAGGAAATGAAGATGGCGCTGCCCAGGAAGGGAGCCAGAGGTGTATAGAAGACGGTGGTGAGCAGAGTCTGGAGCAGCAGCATGGCTGAGTCTGGACACACACACACACCAGTCAAGGAAAGAAAAGCAGGTACTGACACACACACACGCACACACACACACACACACACACGGGTCTTAGAGGAAGGATACGAGGCACAGCAAACGGCTGAGCAAAGGCATGGAAAGCGCTGCCCCAGGCGATCTGCCAGGGAGCGATGTAAACCAAGATGAAATGGAGCTTCAGCAGCAGCTCACGCATCTGGACAGAAACAGAAACAACACACAGTCACTTCCCTCTACAGCACAGTGGCTGTAATAAAGGGATAAAGTGATACCTATCACATTCCTCCACATCACTATAAATGGTTATAAGTCCTCTCTAGTCAACTGCTGGCAGATTAAATGTGTATGTAACTGGCACACACAAACAAACCACAAGACAAAAGGCAGTTCAGTTGAAAATATCACATTTTATGTTTTCCCAAAGTAACATTTCAGTCCAGATCTTCGGTTTCATTATTGATCCTTTTTTAAAGGGTCCTCCTCAGTGAGTCAGTATCACACTACCATAAAGTTCAGGTACTCAGTCACAGAGACACAGTCGAGACATCCTGACTTTTAGTCCCTAGTATGGGTCAAACTGCAAACAAGCCTACAATGCCCATAATGCAACAGGAGAGCATCTTTTTGTTAGATGGACTGGTAAATGCCCACATGCCCAAAAGTCCACACCTCTCATGTGTTTTCCCTCATGTCTTCTTCTGTCTCTGTGAACTATCTTGTGAACTGAATGCATCTATCTTTGGGACAATGTTTCTATCAGGATGCACACTAGTGTATCCCCATACATGGCACAATAGCTTACACACACACACACACACACACACACTGTCTCCAGATATCATCAAACCCTGTTTTCTCACCTTGTGGAAAACAATAGACATGATGAAGAAGTCCAGCAGGAAGCTCTCGGAGGCGTGCGGACAGTCGAAGTGGAAAAAGACGAGCGTGAAGAGCAGAGTGAGGAACTGGAAGCTGGGGTCGCAGAAGGATGAACGCAGGAGTTTCAGTCCAGCAACTGTCGTCAGGAGAACGTCACAGCTGAAGGCGACACAAACAAAGAGTTTAGACAACAGATTCAACAGGTCGTCCACTACTCACACTCGCACACGGACAGGCAGATCTGGAAATGATATGAGTGCGTTTGTGGCTCCACTCACTGGATTCCCAGCTTCTTGCGGTGACTGAGGGCGAAGCCGTCATTAGTGAGCGCGCTCAGCACGATGGCAGGGTACACCACGTACTTCTCAAAGCACAGGAGCCCCACGTACAGTCGCTCAAACCACATCAGCACAGCATCCTCTGTAACACAAGCAACAATAGCAAAATAACAAAAAACACTGCTTTCCAGAGAACAGAGAGACCTACAGTAGTTCAGGGTTTCTACTAGCTTTTTATTTTTTATCTATTCAGTAAGGGAAGGCACATTGATACGTCATGATCTCCATTACAAGACAGACATTTTGAAAAAGAAAGCCTCATTGTATTTAATTCTGCCAGGAAGGCTTTGCTTTGGGGCTTTACTATGTTCACCATCTTAGTTGTGCTCTCTGAGTTTTATTGTTGATCCAGGAGTTCATATACTTAATTATTAACAGACAACTCTAGACCACACACAGCAAGCGTGCTGACCTCTGGGTTCGAACTGGTGGTACTCCTTGGTTTTGAGGACCGGATGGGAGATCCACAACCAAGGGTGATGCTTCCTCAGCTGAGGGATCAGGTAGTGGGTTACAAATCCCACCGTCCCCGCCAGAGCGTACAGGACGATGGTCACAAAGGGCTGAAAGAAAACATGATGAAAATGAATAATTAGACAAAACAAAGAGGTCAAAAGTAAAAAGCAGAGTACAGAATGAGGAAAAAAACTATTGAGGATCTTACCTTGAGAGACAGAAACACAGTGCTCGCAGTGATGGCGAAGGTTAGGATGTAGGCAACAGAGCACACGACTACATCCGACAGCAGAATCTCCTTCTGCAGAGCACAAGACGGAGCAAGAGCTGCAATCATTAATAAATTATCCACGCTGAATGAAAACCCAGTAATCTGTTTAACTCCTTTAGGTGTGTGATTATTTCGGTCTAATCGTTTCTAAGCCTTCAATTTTTGAAGTAAGACACAGCAGCTTGAAGAAGAGTTACGAGCTTCACAATCCCCATTAATACTGTAAAAGGCTTGTTTTCTCCGGCGCACAATTCCCTGTAATCACACACAGTGATCGACAGCAGACATCGCTTTTATTGTCTCGCACGCTGCACTGAGACTCTCACATTCAATGTGTATGGATTCAGCACGGTGTTAATGAGTTTTGATTTTCTGATGATAATTATTGTGAGCTGACGTGAGCTTCAAATAATTTCAGAGGGTTAAAATGAACACTGGAAAAGTGTGTTTATGCAGACGACGAGCTAAACTATCCAATGGCTGATAACAACCTGCACCACTGCTCATCATCTTCCACTAAAACTAAAACTAAACAAAAAAATCACCATGGAGTTCTGTAGTTTCTCAGGCAGTGGATCTTTGCTCTCCGTGTCTTCCTCCTCCTCTTCCTCACTTTCCACCAAAGCGGGCATTATCTTCGACTTCATCAGAGATCTGTAAATGAAAATGTTACATGTCTAGGACAAGAAGATCTAATTTGTTGTAAATCTGCTGCAAACAGACTTTGTGTTACCAATCCTATAGCAACTGAAAGCAGAAAAAACATGAAAACTTAAACAAAATGTTTATTAAAGATTTATGGAACAAAAATGTGCCTTTTCTATAGTTTGACTTCTTATCTTCTTCACTCAGCTTTGAAAACAACTATTTGAGCAGAATGAGTAAAAGTGAAAAGTGATATTTATGAAGATTATTTTAACTTTATGTTCACAATAAACAGTGAACTTTCTTAAACAAATAATACTCTTTTGTTATCTCAAACAAGTATAAAGTAAGTTAAGTATAGATATACAGTAGTATCCATCTGTATTTGCTTTCTCACGTCAATTAATTCAGCTCTTTTTTCCCCATGCACCTCTCTAATCTTTCATTTAAAGATTATTACAGACAACTGTAAGCAGACATGCATGCACATGCACACTGATACTCACAGTAGTACGGAGGGGTCACTGCTCTGTCGGCTGAGGTGGTAGGAGAAGACCACCAAAAGGCCACAGAAACCAGAGAACAGAGCTGGGGTGTGCTGCTCGTCCCACGGCTCCTGCAACCACACACACGCACACACACACACACACACACACACACATGCACGCACGCACCATCATGCACCTTTAAAGCCAGAGCTGGCTGCTTTTAGATCTCCACAGTTTAAAAGCTTCCTCCCCGCAGCTACAGTCTTGTAGTCGATGAAGAATGACTAGCAACACTTTGTATTTTGCTGCAGCTCTGCTTAGTTCCATCAGTGGAACTTCCTGGCTGCACGCTATTTATAACTGAACGTCTTCTTCTAATCCTATAAGCAGGAGGATGACCGTGAACACAAATTCATTTCAGAACTCTGAGGGAAAAAGGAGAGGAGAGGAGAGGAGAGGAGAGAAGAACGGGCTATATTCACATCTCCCATCTAAGCTCTGTTTTGTTTTGTCTCCAGTTTATTTCTACCTTGAGAGCTCCGAAGCAGAAACCGTAGAGCAGAGACAAAGCGACCAGACTGCGTAGGATGCTGTAGATTGCAGAGATGAGACTGGTAGCAGCTGAGACACACAAAATAGATAATAAAACAGTGAGAAGCAAGTGTAGTGTAGTTTTATCTTATTTTTATTCTTATTCTTTATTTATCTTTGCTTAAATGCCCTTTATCAATCGGCAAAATATGAGCAATGGTGTCATACATATACACACACACAATCAAACACTTTTGATAATTTCTCATGAGAGATTTCTTTCTTTCTTTCTCTGAACTCTTTGCACTTTGTAGGGCACAGTTGGAGAAAGCATCATTACATTAGCAACATTTGAATCAAAATCTGACGACAGTTTCTTGATTGCTTTGTCAGTCAAATCTGATAAAACCACACCCACACAGTCCTGGTGAAGCAGGTGCGTTGAGTGTTGTTAAATTCTCTGTTAAACAATGTTAAACTCTTAAGAAAGAATCTCTAAAGATGTTGTTTGGTTGAAAATATGAATGTTGCAGAAAAATTCTTAAGTCAGAGCAACAAATCCACAAATGCATCCTGAAATGACAGTTTTTAGTAAAAACTGAAAATTAACATTTACACCCATCTAGCATTACTGAAATCAAGAGATTAGAAACAGATTTACCAACCTGTCCCTCCAAAAAGGTGCATGTCAATCTGCTCCAGCAGGTAGATGGTGAAGGTGTTGATCTGAGGGAAAAGGCCCACTAGGAAGGTGATTGGGAAGCAGTAGGTAAAACCTGTTTATGCAGTAAACAGAAGACATATCTTAGTATCTCTCAAGGACAAACAAAGAATTAACAACAACAAATGAAATAGGTGCTGCAGGTCTGTCTGAAACAACGTTCGTTTTGAAGGCAATACGCGTGTCACTGTGCATTTTATTGAGTGTCTCTCCTGGTACATTATCCCTACCCACTAGCAGGTCTCGTATGAAGTGCAGTGCGTCATGGCAGACGATGGTGACTCCGTACAGGGTGGAGACGGGCAGGTCCTTCATCCTCAGCAGCTGCTCTAGCAGCCAGATAAGAGCACAGAAGATGCAGAAGTAGGCCGCTCGGCTGTAGGCCACCAGCTGGTTGTGACCCTGGAGACATGAACACACACGGGTTACAACACACCCTGATTTCCAACATTGCAATTTAATATGTCACTAACTGCTAGACACTGTAACGTAATACCAACATCTGACAGAACCGCAATTACAAACCCTGCTACATGTCTTGCACTTTTATGTGTTTTCGCAGTAACATGACACAACTAAGAGAGCTCCAAAGAGGTCATATGCGCTGTAGCCACATTACTGGTGCATCAGTCAAAATTATTAATATAGAAAATGAAACTGTTTACAAATCCATGACATCATATGCCAACGACTGACAACATGCATCAATAAAGAGGTACAGTGGTCACAAGTTGAAACCAACCAACAGGAACATAATGGATGTACACAAGTTTTTGGGAATATTAGAAATTATGCAACCTAATATGGTTTTTTTCGAGGAGTTTGTTTGTCTTTACTCTGTAATATTTCCTCTGACACCCAGTAACAAAGTAAAATGAAACTCACATGTGTTGGCGAAGCAGCATCCGGTTGAACACTCTGGAAAGCATAACCACAGAAGTCAATATTGAGTCACCATTAAATTAACTTGGAAATCATTTTTTAAAAACATCGTCGTTACTTCAGCGCTCAACGGAAAGGAAGTGAGTGCGAGCAATTAGGTCACCATGGCAACACATTCTGAGCTCATGCATTATTAATTCCTCGGTGCAAGTTGGTTTTAGTAGTGAAATGTTTTTCCTTAGACAATCACACACTGTTGCGAAACCAGTTGCTTTGATTTTTCCTCATAGTTTGTTCCAACTGCTCAACAGTAAAGACTCAAAGCCACTGTTAAACAGCACGGCTTGTAATTTAGATAATAATTAATGGCTTGTAATATTTTTACTGTTTACCTTCAGTAAGGAATACTGGCAGCTGGCGATGACCAGGCAGAACTGAAAGACCCAGAAGTCTTTGAAGCAGCCGTGGTTGAGAAGCACAAAACCCAGGAAGGAAACCAGGAAGGCCATGAAGACTGCAACTAAGTTCTCCAGAACATCCTGGTTTCTATACAACATACAATATACAGGTTACAGCAGTGCATTCAGTAGCTTATTACGCACACAGTAAATCCTTCCTGATTTCTAGATGTGGGACTTCCTTGTGTATTACCTGTCCAAAAGGGCAAGCAGGGTGAGTCGGTCATATAAAATGTTGATCCACTTCCCAGGAAACAGCTTGAGTTTGTAATAAATCTTCCTGGTGGGTTTCTCCTGAGTGGAAGTCTCGGACGACTCATCCAAAGAGTCCTCTTCCTGACACACACACATGCACACAAACACAAATCATTTGTACTCACATTAATTCAACTGCAAAAACACAGGAAACAAAAAGATCCTGCTGTTTTTTTATATCTACATGACTCCCCATGTAGGATATTTCACAGTCAGGATAATTATTATTAAGCCCACACACACAGAGTGGCGCGTTAATGATTCAGCAGAGAGTCTGGTTTGTTTCAGCTTCAGCAACTGATCCAGTCAGCTTATGTCTCCCCTGCTGGTCTGCATCCAGCAGTGATGTAGACTAAATCAGGACTGATCATTTGGCTCCTGTTTTAAAAAGCAGCAGTGACTCATATTTTTTCCATCATACAGCTTGACAGAGAAAACACACTAATCCGATTGTTGCTAATCAACTCTGATGTTCACGAATAGAAATGCAAACTGAGAAAGAATTCAGCATTTGAATTTCCTTGTACCTACCTTATCTTACTTATCTATTTTTTAAGTCTTTTATTAATCGCTGTTTTAATTATTTAGTTTAAGGTGCCCTATGACGTTTGTCTCCTCATAAAACATTTAAAAAATTGCTACATTGAGCACATTGCTACTTCTTGGCACGTTACCACCACTATCAGTGAAACAGCACGAAACCACCAGGAGAACTTGGTTTCATGTCACGCACGTGCATGTGGGTCCTTGTGTGCGTGCACAAGACACAAACAAAGCGGTGACCCACTCTAAAAATCATTGATCCACAGCACTACTTTGGACTACTAAGTACCCACAGAGTACCTGGAAGATCTCAGGGTGCGTCCTTCGTGGTCGCAGCCTGTGTGCGGGGATGATGCGTCGCTGGAAATGGCACTCAGCGTGACCTCCCGCCAGACCGTCCTGACACTCTGAGTTTGAAGAAGTTGACAGCAGGTCACTGAAGACACACACACACACACAAACACACACATAAAACAGGCTGATGTCAATATGTGGAACAAACCTCATTAGAAAAGCAGTAATGATAGGAATGTGGTAAAATGAAGTTAAGAAAAGCACATGGAAGAGAACATGCAGGTAGACGAAGCAGGAAAGGGAAAAAACGGAGATGACGGGAAGTGGTAGAACAAGATAACTTGTTTCAGGTAAAGGAAGAGATGATGAAGAGGTGGAGCAAAAAAGAGTGAAATAAAGAATTGGCAGCAGTACCACATGTTGCCCGTGATGAGCTCTGCTCCTAGCGGCAGATTGAGAGCTCTCTCTGCGTACAGCTTTCGAGGCCTGTCTCCTGGTGAGACAAGCACACAAATAAAACTGGTCAGACAATGTCTCATAGGATAAGTAATGCCCAGTAACTGACATCCAGCCGATGAGAAGTTAAATCTATCACGTGGGATTTTTTCTAGCATTGCAGACACACATCCAAAACTGAACTATAACAGAGCAGCTGAACATCTTGGAGCCGTTCCAGAAAAATGTAATTTAATCTACCAGCCTTTTGAGCTGTGAAGCAATCCCTTGCTGGCAGTCTTCAACAGACACTGCATATTTGTTCAAAAGATCAAAATATTATCAAATTCCTCAAACTGATCAGGGATCTGATTGTTGCTTCTGACTACACATGACTTAGTTTGACTCCGGCACAAGAAAACATGAAATTTCCGGTAACTAACGACAAGATTATGTACATACTATGTAGAACTAAATTGTGTTGTGTAATTTTCTTCAAGGGTAGCTGCTTACTGTGTACAGTGTGGAAGGTGTAGGCCTCTTCTTTGTTGGTAGCCTCTGGTCTGCAGATGACCTGCAGCATGGAGCTCTCGGACTGAGAGGTTTGTGAGGGCAGGGAATCATAGTCTGGATCCTTTTCTCTGTCTGTCTGTGGACTGCAGACAAAAAACATAATCAACTGGAGATCCTGGATGATAGGTGCCTGGATCTTTAAGTGTGTATAAGTACTGTAAATGTGAGTGTGTGTGTCAGAAGAATGAGTGTAGAGGCATATGTACCTGTCAGGGGAGACTATTGGGATTTGTGTGGGTAGTATAGCCTGTAGTGTGTTGGTAGGCAGACTTGTTGGTGGTTTGGGTCTTTCTGGTTTGTTGTCTGTGTTGGTCTCTGTTATTGTCTCATCTGGTCTGGAAGTCGCACTCAGACTCTCTGCAAACAGATAAAATGGATTATGGTTAAATTAACAGATTAACAATTAATAGAAATTAGAATTTATAAAATGTTATGTATTTAATTATTAAAGCCCCAATTCATATTTCTTTAGTTCCTTTAAAACGTTACTATTCATGTCTTCAAAGCTAAACTAATCAATATGTTTATGTTAACGATGGAAGGAGCTCATAGAGATGAATCCATATAGTATTATGACCCGACTCTGCAGTTTCCCTCAGGTCTACAAGGAGCTTGAGCATCTCTCAGCTCATTGTTTTGGCCTTAAGGCCTACAGCTTTACTGTCTTGGACCTGTCTCATCAGCAAGCAGCTGTTTTCATAGAAAAAGCTCTGTATGCTACCTGCCCAGCACCAAATGGCACAAAAAGTTAGTAACTGAACACAGCAAGTTAAGAGGCAAATGTTTCCATCAGGAGTTGAGAGAGACTAAAAAGAAGAGTGAAAATTAGACTTATCAGAATCAGAATCAGAAATACTTTATTAATCCCAGAAGGGAAATTGCTTTTTGATGTGTTATATCCAACAGGTGGCCAGAAACAAACTCCAAATCAATGCTAGCATCGCTACGTGTCTGCTGGATGTGTAAATTAGCAACAGTTTGCCATCAAGTTCACCATATTAACTTAATATGGCAGCGCTGTGTTTGTAGCTTGTTCCGTTGCCCCCCAAGTGTTCAAAAAACTCCACTAGCTGCCACTACAAGTTGTGCTGCCTAACATTAGCATCCTTAGAGCCCAGCTGGGCTAAAAACACCATAATAATTTGAACTCAACAGATTATGTTGTTAAAATGAATGTCATATCTAGATTCATTCTACTCCTGTAAAACATAGAAAATTCCCTCTTGTAGAGATTCACCTTCCTCTGCAGTTCCCACTTCCTCTTTGTGTTCTGGCCCCTCGTCTTCCTGTGTGCTGGCACCTCCCGCTCTGGTACTGAGGGACCCCAACAAGGAAACAAACTCCAAGAAGTTGGATTCGTTGGGAATCTGGCCCTCCTTCGCTTCCAGATCTGACTTGGAACTTGTCATGGTGGTCTGACAAAAAGACAAATGTTTGTATGTATGCATGGACAGATGCATGGAAATACACAAATAGAAAGCTAATCTGCCAACATACTGTGTTATGTGAGCGGTCTGAGAGCAGCACGGCATCTTTCCCACTGTCCATGCTCAGCCCACGGATGTGAGTCCTTCCTCCGGGCCCATAGCGGCCCAAAGCTGGGGGCAGACGCAGGAAACCTTGTGAATCCGCATTAGCATCAAGAGGATCCGTGTCATCAGGGTGGGAGTTGACATCGATACCCGATGAGCTGTTGTCATTTGTCAGCTGCGGGCTCGTTGTGCTGTCATTTGTCATCTGCAGACCAAGATGTTCCTGGTCTGGATCTGGACACTCAAGGGTGGTGAACTCAGAGCTGGTTGTTTCTCTACACAGGTGAAACTCTTCACTTTGGCTTGTTGTCTGTTGCTGTTTTGGGGTGGGGTCATCCTCAGAACCTGTCGCTTCTTCTCCCTCTTCCACCTCCTGTTTCTCCTCCTCGGGGGAGTCGAAGGTGATGACAGGGATTTTGATGTGACATTCTCCTGCATCCTTCTGAGCCTAATAGGACGCTCAAAGACACGTAATGTCACACACAGACACACACTGGATCCTCTTAATGTAACAACGTTTCAGACTTAAGCCTCTTCATCATTTATGAAGGTGCGCTAACTTCTCCTGCGTGGCTAGCTTCTTGTTTTGGACTCAATCTTTGTAAATGAGTAACAATTGCTGTCACATAATTTTGCACATTTTACTGCAGCCATTTTACTTATCTCAGACCTTGTGAGCATTGAAGTAAACCCAGTGTGTAATAATTCAATAAAAATATGCAAAGTAGTCATCACAAATCATATTCATGAAACAGTAAATGCACACAATCACTTAACCCATAATAGAAAATACAGATCATATTTCAAGCCTATTAACTGTCGTTACAAACCCACGCTGGGCTGTCTGACATTGTTCTAACAGATCCAGATTTTGTGGAAATGTGTACAAAATTAGAGATAAGACATATAGAACATTTCCATTTGGTGAGATGATTCAATCATTCAAACACTCAGTCTTAGATTTAAATATTTGACTAAAGTGGGATTAGGCTGATACAGAAGACATTTAATACTGCCAGACTGCATAAGATGATTTGAACAGCATTAAAGCTTTCTTAATAAAAAATAATAATGGGAAAAACTGGGTGTTAAGAGTATTAAAAGCATTAAAACCGAGGTCCAAAAGGATTCCCACCTGTGCGTTCTCCAGAAGGCTCTGCTTGACGCTCTCCTCCAGCTGAGCAGCAGTCTGAGGGTCACAGCTCATGGTGATGATGATCTTGACGGTGTCGCTGTCGTCCAGGTGAGCCGTCATTGGCCCTGGGCCAGAGTTGTCTACCAGAACCACTTCAATCTCATCGGAACAGTATGTCTCCTCCACTGGCTCAGCCTGAGAGACAACACAAGGGACTTACTAAGATAACCTTTTAATTCAAACCTCCCAAACATAACAACTTGTCTCTATATCTTCGAAGGCTTACCTGTGCAGGAGGTTCTGGGATGTCGATGAAATCGTCCTGGAGGTCCTGGGGAGTATCCAGAGAGTTGTTGTTGGCATCTGGGGGCTCTTTTTGCCCCTCACTCTCCTCCTCGCTCTCATCACCACTTCCTTTGGAAGGAGGAAGACCTTCATCAGCTGTATCTCTTTCGGCAGTCTCTTTATCCTCACAGTCTTTCTCCTCTTCTGTTCTTTCCTGCTCTGAGTCTTTCTCTGATTTTCTTTCCTGCTCTGATGGCCCTCTGTCAGTCCCGGTCAAAGAGCTCTGAAAGTCCACTCCTTCTTTCACAGCTTCGGTTTCAGTTATTTCCACATCCATTTTTCCTGTCCCACTAGCAGATCCAGGATGGGTCTCTTCTCTCTCGGCTCGGGATGGGGTTCTCTGCTGGGCCTGCAGCAGGGGGGCGGCCTGGTCGGGATTGGGGCTGGAAAGGTCATCTGGAGAAGGCTCTGGACTTGGGCGCAGGCCTTCCTCTACAGGCCCCTCCTCTGCGGCACTCTCACCCTGTCCTGGAAGGAAATTTAATTAAATTTGTTTATTTAAAATGTTAAAATAATAAAACTACTAAAATTCCTGCCGTGGAAATATCTCTTAATCGGCTGCGGTGACAACACACAAAATGCACACTATTGTCTACGTATTTGCCAGTGACAGATAACTACCTTCCCATTGCAATGAAATTAACTGCAGAATGAGAACCAATTCTATTTCAATTAAAAACAAAAACCAACAATTTGTTATAATAATGCAATCATCTGATGCAATATATGACAGTGTTTATATCCCTTTTCCTGATAAGCTGACTTTGTCCTGACTAATCACCAGTGCATTAGGTTATACATTCACTGGAAGCAGTCTGATGGTTCTGTTGGCTGGCTGCTACCTCTGTGCTTGTCTGAGTATATTTACAACAGTGGTGTGTTTTCAGAAAAGGAAGTTGTCAGTCTACATTGTCTAAGGAGCCATCGAGTGCTGAAAGAGGAACATAGTTGGCTTTCAGCACAGACTGATTCTGTTATTACACTGAATAAAACGCTTGTTTCCCCAAATTACATACATGACTTATAATTTTCATATTGCCAGTGTCATTCTAATCATTTCACAGAATCACTAGGAAGTCGTCTTTCTAGAAACTGATAGAAACTGCTACATGTAACATTCTTTTGTGCCAGGCTGAATATTTCTGCAGGTTAGAGGGAATGTCAGCAGCCAGACTGACTCAAGAAATGACAATCGGAAATTCTACTTTTATCACCAGCAACGTGTTATTGCATGTTTGAAATACAAAACAAAGAACTATTCCAAAATAAAACTACACAAAATGTATCCAGATGTTTCTTCCATAGTCAGTCAGAAGCTAATGTTCAACCCCTTCGGTCTGGCATTTCTGTTTTTGTTTCTAATGTCATTAACTCAGCTCTTCAACCTCAGCTCTTTTTACTAATATACTGAATGAAGATGCCACAGCATTTTTGTTTCTGCTACAGATCTTCAATAAGTTGGGATTTAATACACTGTTTTCTTTTTTTGTACTGTTACAATTTTCCCAGTAAAATGTCCTTTTAACTGTTGAATTCTTCTAGACAGTCATTGTTTTTTGCTGGAGTCAACAGAGCTGAGAGGTTTAATTCTGCTGCTGAAAAAAGCCTCAACTTACCTCGAATTCACAGCAAAATAGTCCTATAAAATAGTCAAGAACAGGACTGTCTTAAGCTTTGTACAGGTGACTTTAGACGTCTATCTGAAGTTGAGTGTGAAGGCCAAAACACATGATTTACATCATATTAATACTCATCAAACATTAGTGGCACCTCGTGCCCTGCATCTGCATTTGTTATGTTTCTCCCCTCATTTCTACAGAAGTCTTCCTTTAATAGTTACCCATCTGTATCTCAGTCAAACCCAGAGAAGGATCAGCATCACCTTCCACAGCCTTCACCTCCTCATCTGACTTCGAACAGTCCTGCATCGAAGAGAAATCAGGAACACGTGATTCAAATGAGAACATAATGTAGGTCAGCACGGTGTTTTCTGTACTGCACGTTTATACTGGCAGATGTCCATCTTTAAATTGTCACTCACCACCCCGATCAGTCCCGGGTCTGTTTCAGTCTGTTTCACTGTCACCTGGATCACTGGACTGGGGCGCTTTCGAGCCAACATCGTCATGGCAACACTGTCAGGGACTGTACTGCTCTTCCTGTTAGACAAAGACAAGAGACAGGGAGAAATGAAATGATGATGAGAAAGAGACAGAGAGACGGGGCGTCTAACTCCATACATCAGTACGTCACTGTCAGAAGAAATCACCTGACCGTCGTTCTCAGCCTCTCGTGTTTTCTATCTAAAATCAACTGATTTACAGAGATGAAGAAGTGCTCAAAATAATCGTGTCTGCACTGGCTGTTTCATTTCGCCACAAGCACTTCAAAGATTATAAGAAAGAAATACAGTCATACGGGGAACAGGAAGTGATGTTTTCTTTTATTAGTCTCTGTGCAGCTCAAGAGTGTCAGAGCAGAGTGGCCAACTCAAGATCACTGACCTCCCCTCATTAGCTCGCTCATTCACCGGAGCTGTACTGAGTCTTTGAAATAAAGGGGGAAAAGTCTGTATCCCACTCTGAGACACTTGATCACGAAACCAATCTGATCTCAAAGAGAGGGAAGACTGAGAAACACAGACACATACAGAGAGAGAAAGAAAGGAGACTAAACACAGTTTTTTTTTAAAAGAGGACTCGAGCGTGGTGAGACACTCAGTTGATACTTAGTTTTAGTGGCATTCTTCTAAAAGGAGGTCTCAGGCCTAAATGTGCAATTTAATGTTAATAATTAAGTTGTCTCATTAGAGATTTAGCCCTCTGGCCTAGATTTTGTAATGACTAACCTCGAAGCACAATGAGCAAAAATCAGTTTGTTAAATACTGTATACTGAATGGCCTTCAATACATCTATAAAAGTGAGACCACATCTGAATTTTACTTCAGACTGATGCCACTGACTGTAGTTTCAGGATTATCAGCGTGTCGGTTGGGGTTTACCTGATGCTGGCGGGCAGGCAAGAATCCGAGGCATTACTTTTCTTCTCCGGAGCCTTGCTGAGGTCCGAGAGGCTGCTGCGGACCACCGCCTCGCCCTCGTTGAACATCAGGTGCAGCCGATAGTTGGCCAGCTTGATGACGATGAAGAAGACAGTGATGGAGGTGCAGTAGATGCTCAAAGCCATGGTGGTAGGGGGCAGGGCCTATGGAGAGGAGAGGAGAGGAGAAGAGCTTCGTCTCATTCAAATCAACATCTCCAGAGTCTCCTGACCAGAAATGTAGCAACTAATAAAAAACCCACAAAACACCAACTATTTCTTCTCATCTTATCTTGAGTAGGGGGAATTCTTCAAAAGGTAAAGCTTATTTGATCACACAGCCGTGTTGTTCCCTGAGTGTGTTACAGGCTCAGTGAACCACACAACCTAATTTGATTAACTGCTTGATTAATGAAGTTTATTGATCCCCAGGGGAGGAATGGCCCATAGCGAAGAACATGGAAGATTAAAGACAAAGCATCTACATCATGCTGATACATGAGTCATACTGGTCTGGAGAGAGCTCTTGCTGTGTTGTTACACTTATTAATGTCTCCAGGTACAAATGCTTATATTTGTTCCTCAGCTTTCTGCCAACGTGTACCTTGCACTGTGTGTTGTGTGTGACCTTCAGATAAAATGCTAATAAACTTGAAATTTGAAACATCTCTCCCAGAAGACTTGTGTTGTTTTTGCAGGGGAAGCAGTGGGTGTTTCCAAACAGACTGTGAAAACTGTTGGCGACAACATTATAATACAGTTTTAGTGGCAAAGCTCTGAAACGCCTGAGCTGTCACTCTCTCATCAGAATCTGTTACTTTGCCTTGAGCTGCAGCTGCATGGGTGTTGAGCAGACCTAAAGCTGCACGAACACGATTCATGTGGTGACATAAACAAACAAGTGCTCTGATGCTAAAAGGCTATTTTGTTACCCTGTTTGAAGATTTTCATTTGCCAGTATTCATAAGGACTGCTGAAAATGAAAATTTGCTGGGGAGGGAGGGCATGACAGGAAAAGTTTGAGAACCACTGCACTAGACATACAATTAGCCCTGGTTTATTGTATTGAGACTGAAGAGCAGAGGTGTGGAGCAATCCCAACACATTATCTGCACTGGTTGGTGTGCTGATAAACGCCTGTTCTATAATAAACGTTATTGAGAAATCGAGGCACAGTATTAAAGATATTTCTTCACATACAATAACAGAAAAGCTGTCATTGTACTTTTCGGCTATGCGTGTATGATCAGATCACACCCTGTCAGTACTGAGCACTGCTGTTGTTGCCATCATCTATTCAAAACACAGGAGGATTCACTGTTGGCTTCCATTTATACTTCATCACACCTATGGTCAAGGTGTTTGACCTACAGCAGCAACTCCTCCCTCTATTCATGCCACCATCCTGCTGTATGACTATGACTGTAACATCTCCAGCATCTCCACATATCTACAAGGTAAACGGATGAATGTGATTTATGTCCCACATGGACGTTCACCTGTCAGGATGTTATCACCGTGAGTAATACAGCATGTGTTGCACCTATTTCAAATGCCATGATATGAAAACATTAGTGAGCCACATTTGTCACGCCTCCTGGCTCTCCCACTGCCACATCCAGGAGCAGCCATGCGTTCCGTCACTGCATGCGAGGAAAAATACTGCGACAGTGCTGTTTTCACTAGTATTTCCAACATTAGCACCCAGACAATGAAGGGTGTTAGATTATTGCACAGCCACCATCCAAGAAAGGATAAAAAGGGCGCATGAAAAAAAAACTGTTACCTAAGGTACACCGTGAGCACCTCACACCCCCTCCGCGGCCTTGAACGTAATGTTCCCTATAATAAAAACTCACCAGATGGAGAGACAGGGGCAGCATCAGGAGAAATATCCACAAATAGAGGTGGCAGGAGTTGTTGAATTTGTTCTGGTCCGGGTCGTGGTACCAGCCCCCGGTCAGAGATGCCCAGACTCCCTGACGCAGGGTCTGCACAACCTGGGAGCCCATCTCTCCTCCTCTCGCTTCCTCTCCGCTCAGGTTGGACGTGGATGATGCCGCTGCTGCTAGGCTACAATGAAATGATCTCCTCTAATGCATGCTTCTGTCGCTACGCCTCCATGTTGGGGCGATACAGCACGTCTCCTGAGCCTCCTCTTTCATGCCTCGTCGGTCTTCCTCGGCGTTGTCCTCTCGTCCGCCTTTTCCCGTCCCAATGTCGATTCGCCCATTGCTGCTGCCGCGGTCCTCATCTTGTCCTGTTCGTCTCCCTGCCTCTCCTCTCCCTCGTTGCCTGTACAGATGCGTAGCTCTGACCTCCTCCCCTTCCCACCCACTCCTGCTCTCTGCCTCCCCTCCCTCCTCATCCTTTCCTATTATATGATTCCCACCTTCAGTGTTTATCTGCGCAAACGCGACCAAGCGCTTTGCATCATACAAGGCACACAATCAAACCACATTGTGCATACAGTGCAGGCTTATGTATGTGTTGAATATATGCGAGCCTACAGTAAGTCTATTTATGCAATATGTGCTTAGAGATAATGTATGTGTACAGTATATGTAGACTATACTCTTTACACTTTTAAATGGATATATAGCCTAATCCCTTATGAATTTGACAGACATTAAGTTATATAGGCGATATTATTGTATTATTTTGTTAGTAGTAGGCCTAGTAGTAAGATTATATTTTGTAAATTCCTTGTAATTATAATTAAATATTCCGTTTTTTTTTCTAGTTCACGGGGCTGTTTTTTTTTTTGAGAGGAGTAGGAAAGCGTGTGTGTGTCATCCTATATGGTCCACTATTCCCCTAATTTCCCTGAAGGCGCTCTCCTCACACATTCCTATAGTGGCTCCTCCCCCCACCCCCCCCCCCCTACTGCTGCGGCGGTCACGTGTCGCGGGTTTCACCAATCAGAGGGCCGCACAGCCAGCAGCGAGGACAGCAGCAGCGTCCCG
>JAVQJL010037123.1:0-10134 GCA_036024295.1 Nannoperca obscura
CACACACACACACACACACACACACACACACACACACACACACACACACACACACACACACACACACACAGAGAGACAGAGAGACAGAGAGACAGAGAGACAGAGAGAGAGACAGAGAGAGAGACAGAGAGACAGAGAGAGAGACAGAGAGACAGAGAGACAGAGAGACAGAGAAGGGAAGAGAGAAAAAGACGAAAGACAGTCACATAGACAGCAAGATAAAAAGAACAGACAAGTGTATCAGACCTGCCAACCATGAAGAAAAGTTCACACCATCTCCTTCTGCTTTCATGGTTGCCCCCTCAAACTGCCATGGAACTGTACAGCATGTGCCCAGTCAACACACTCTAGCCAACTGTGTTTTCCCCCTATGCTATGATTCAGCCTTACAACAGCTGAATGATACCAAATTACAGAGTGGTACTACTTTCTCTGCCCACAGCATTGTTAGGCACACAGTAACTGAAGCCAAAGGCCCTCCACGGCACACTGGTATGTTATCTCCTAACCAGCTTTACAACATACATCTTTTCTTTTACACTTGAAAAAAGTAACAGCTGTGAAATGCAAAGTCAAAGGACAAATCTGAGACTTTAGTATAAATCATAATTCCTGTTACCTACCTTAACGGTATCCAGCTTAATCCGAGTATTTTGATAAAACCTGACCACTTTCTCAGGATACAGCCATCTGTTACACGTACTCTACCAACTATGAACAAAACCGTAAATATTCCCAGATGTATCTTTGGCTAGATAGCCAGCTAAGAAGACAACATGTACCACCACCAAACTTCAAGTTGTATTTTCCTTATTGTACCATGTTACTGCATGCATGTCATTTTGATACACATAATCTGTTATTGTATAACTAAGCCTTGCTTTAGCTATGTTTAGCTAACAGGCTGTCTGAATGTTACCTTAAACACATTATGCCAACTACTACAACATTCCCGATTATTGTCATATCAAAAACTAACCTAAACAATGACTTTCAAAGTAGTTTGCCATGACTGTCTCCAAAAGAAATACCAGCCAACAGCAAAGAGGGCAGATTCAAGTAGGAGCCCTGTTGGCTGATTGCGGTTCACAATTTCAGTGATCATATTTTTTTAAAGTAACATCAGCATACATTATCGGAATATGAATGCCTCCAGGTTGACAGGTCCACATGAGACAAAGACAGAGCAAACAGCGACAACCAGCACGAACACATTGCAAGTAGTTGCATACTAGTCTAACAGCGCAAACACACCACAAACAACAATTATTTACATTAACAGGAAATAATAGTACACACAAATTTAGGGTGCTTCCCTGTTAAGGTCCAAGAGTTTTTCTCAGTCCAGTATGAGAGCCACTGTTTGAACAGTCCGTGTGTTTCCATCTACTTAAGTAACCGGGTTACAGTTAGCCTTCTCCACTAAGCTGATTTCTTAAAACGGCATGTAAATGGGAAATGAAGAAATTGATTTCTGTTATCGGGGTAGGGGATTAGAAAGCTGCTACATTTCTGCTGGAGAATGTGGATTTCTCTCCCATGTATACAAGTAACCTGGGTTTCCAATCTGCTTTTCACAAGTACTCATGTGCATGACAAAAGCCTGAAGACAGCGAACTAACTGTCAGTGGATGAAAGGAGAGATCATGACACGCAGCAATTGTGTGTATTTAAAATGATTCCATCCACAGTCCAACTGAAACTAACACAAAGTAGCCTCAAGAAGTCTAAATAAGTTGGTCTCCACCACTGAACGTTTCTCTGAGTAACCTGGTTACTTAACTGCATGGAAATGCACTGAAGGCAGCAGTACAGGAGAAATTAGAGATTTCCTGAGGTGGCTCTATGGACGAGTGAACATTAGTGTGTGTGTGTGTGAATGTGAAACATAATTTAGATGCACTGGTGATTGAGTCTGAGTTCAGACAATGAGCTTAAAAAAAGTTACAGATTTGCTAAGCGCCAATGGTAACAATTGTGTTATCTCTTCTGCTCTTTATTAGCAAATTTGCATTCTCCTAGCTAATCTTCCTCTCATATCATAACAATAAATTAAGCTGATCAACTGAAAGGTTTTGTGCCACGACATTCAGTATTTGTATGTAGTAGCTAGTGCAAAAGGTGTGTCAGATTAACTTTAATTTTGAGTGTTTTACATTTATTAGTTTCATTACATTCCTCTTTACTCTCGTCACTTCCTTTCACCTTAGGAAGCCGTCGTCGTTCACAGCAGCAGAAGGTGCAGCAGGACCTGCCTCAGAGAACACATCCACCAATAGGCTGCCAGCAGTAGTCGGAGCAGCACCAACCGGAGCAGCAGAACGAATTCCGAGGAGATCTGCTGATGGTGACGGGGTGGACTGGAAAACAAAGGAAACTTGCAGTAGGGCCGCAAAAATGTATTACTTTTGCTTCAGCTACCAGTATGCATAAAGGCAGCTGAAAAGGCCAGCAAGTATATTCATTTTTGAATAAGCCCAACAGAGAGTCTGCTTACAGCGTTGGAGGCAGCCATGGCTGCTGTGTCTGGCCCCCGGTCGCCCCCTCCATTCAACTCCCCACCCTCCCTTTTGCTATCTTCCAGATCTGTGACAGACACAGCACCAGGCCCCTTCTTCTTCTTCAGCTTAGCCAGGATTGACGACTCCCTCTCTGGGAAGGGCGGCATCTCCTCCAGGACAGTGGCCTGAAGGAACAGAGAAAACAATTCATGCTGTGGGATTGGAGAGAGCTGCCAACATCTGGCTAAAAATACACTGTAAATGGACAACATACTCAGCAACTGAACCGGAGCCGAGTTAGGTCTAACAGGGTAATCGGAACTAACCAGGACATCCGTACTAGCGATGGAAGAAAGCTTCAGATACTCGACGGCACGCTGCTGCAGCTCCACGTCTGAGTTTCGGATCTGGCTGTCGCAGCGCAGCACCTCTTGGATGGTGGCCTTGGTCTCTGGGAACAGGTTGATAAACTTGATGTACGCCGACAGCAGCAGGGCGCGAGTCGGCACAGAGCACAGATGGAACTTGGAGTGGAGAAGGTTGAACTGGACCAGGGGGCTGGATGACAGTACAGCAAAGTTACTAGTTGCCATTTCTACTGTTGACTTAGTGAATTGGCAGCCAAAAGCCAACATACCTGGACCGAGGGTCGCCAGCAATGAGGTTACCAAACTCTCCCAGAATGTAGCCTCCAACCTTCACCATGTTCTCATGGCAGGCAGGGGCCTGCAAGGCCTGGAGGAGACAATGATTTAACTTACTCTGTTTTCTAATTAAAACAGTGCTAAAGACACATATATTCACATTTTATTTCCTAAGAAATGCAATGCCTGAGTTTAATACATAATGTAATAACAGTGAACCTTTCTTTAAAAAAAAAAAAAAGAAATGGTTTAGAAAACATGGTTCACCTCCGGTCCACATGCAAAACCTGGAGTCATTTATGTCTATGTCAGACATTCTAGTATGTAGTAAAATGTATAGTCGTTAACCATTAACCTCAATCAATGTGTGTCCCTCTCAGCTAAAGAACAGCATCTTAATCTACTGCTGCTGTCAAAAGGTACTTTCTAAGATTTCATGCAGTGGTACCTCAAAGACCGTCTTGGCGGCGTAACCCTGTACATCGTCTCGGTTGATGACGATCTGAATGACACGATACCACACCTCTTCACTGACATAGTCGCCAGCAATGCGGATGAGGTTGAGAATAGTGTCTACATACCAGGAGTAATCCACAGCATACTTCTCTGCAAGTATGGCCACTTTCAGCACCTGAATAAGGAAAGCACAACAAATCATAGTTCATATCAGCTGGTATGTAACTTAAAAAAACTGTATGAAATAAATAATTTGGTTTATTTTGGACACTGCAGCGTGTGACTTAAAGTTAGTTCTACGTCCCCCTTTCCCCCTCACAGTTATGTGTTTATTGTATTTTACGCACGCACGCATGCGCGCAATTGTCACAAAAAAAGAATGTTGCATGGCACAAAATCGTTCTTGGCACACCCACCATTTCTTCTCTTATGGAATAGTCTGCCGTCTCAAGGTAGCTGAGCATCTCGGCTACAATCTGCTTGGCATTGCTGCGATCACACATGGCATAGAGCAGATCAGCAGCCCTCTGTCGCACACTCACATCCCTCTCAGTCTGCAGAGACACAGATAGACAAATGATGACAAGATAGAAGAAAGAAGATAGTGACAGAGTTAGAGACAGACATACAGATAAGTGGTTAACTATGTGTGGATTGCCCTGTGCTCCTGACTATTATATCACTTTTAGCCTGTACCTTTTTTTAAAGCTAAAGTGTGTTTTTGTGATGTAGAAATGTACATGGGGTTGTTTATAAAGGTTGGTAGGATTGTGTGCACTGGCAAGACAAGACTGTCACTCTTCATTTAACAATCAGGACTGATGTCTGGTGCGTGTCCGTCTTTAGTTCAAAGTGTGAGACACCACCTTGAGGGCGTTGATGACAGTCTCGATGTGTGTCTTGACAGCTTCATGGGAAAACTCAGAGCTGGCCAGAGTACACATGCTTTCAAGAGCCAAGTAGCGCAAGTTAGTCTCTCTGTGCTGCAGGAACTGGCCCAGCTGGTTACAGGCTCGTACCAGTAGGTTTGGCTCACTGTGGAACAGAAACCAAAACTTACTTCAATGGTAGCCTGGTGAAAAGTGTCATCAGATTATGAAAAAGCATATCAGCAGGCCACAGTTAGAACTACGCAACACTAGATTAAATGATTTCATTATCCACAAAATCAAAAAATAATTTAAATACAGTAAAGGAAAGATCTACAGAATGGATTAATAAGGCACATGATATCCACCATGTTTGTCATCCTGAATTAACACTATCCTGCAATAATCTAAATGGCAGTTAAACCCACTACAACCAACCAACAAGATAGTCATTTACTTTTCAACATCAATCCTAAATAAACAATCATTACAACTATCATTTCTTTCTTTAATTAAATGCTAATTTATTCTGAGATTAGACCCACATGCAGCTAAATATAATAATTAAGGTCTTCTTTGAATATGGCAATACGTTCAGTCATTCCAGCAGATACCTTGAAGATGATACACTGCGGAGTTGCTGGATTAAATACTATCATGTTTCACTGTGTGTCAGCTACATGACTTTGTGTATATTTTGGTGTACTTCAGAGTCATGTTGTTGCTCAGAATGCTCACCTGTCGTAGTGGATGATAAGTGAGATAGCCTCAAACAAGATAGCATTCTTAGCATTGGAGTGCTGCACCTTCTTGGACTTGGGTGGCTCCTGGGCCTTATTGAGGATAGTCTCCAGACACTCTACCAGACGGCCCTTGACAGCACCATCTTCTGGTGGAGGGTAGCACTGCAGCAGGCGCAGCAGCTTGCAGGAGAGCCATGGTGCCGGGACAAAGTAGTAGGTGTAATCCTGTAGGTCAGTGGAGGCTGACGACACAATCTGGAGAACCAACAGAAATGTTCTTTGGACTGATTATGGTATGGGTTTGACACTGCAAGACACTACCTAACGGGCTGAACAAAGTGCAGCTTACTATACAGTACCAAAGGTTTGGACCCACTTTCCCATTCAAGTGACCACTTTTGACTGGTACTGTATACAGGAAGCCCAAAAATAAGCAGTATCTATCTACTGTATCCACTTTTAAAACCACGTGAGTGGAGTCAGATGTCAAATGTTTTGCAGACTTGGCTGTATCTGGCTAATAAATGAATATTTTCAAAGAGTGTTTTCTTCCTTGCACTGAAGTGCACAGACATCGCTCTCTTAGTAATGATCTTACAGTGGTCTACTGATTCACTTGAGAAGCCCAGCTTTGATAAATGCAGTTTTCTATGGACTTCTGGTACACTCTGATTGAAAGCAAGGTCAAACATTATATCTCTTTAGAAAACATTTTAAAATGACAAGAATGCATGCAGCGTGCGGTGTAAGGTGAGACAATGTAAACTTAACAATGAAGTGTATTAAAAAAAAAAACCAAAAAAAAGGAAGTTATCACTATATTGATGACACATACGTATGATTGAAGTGAATGTACAGTGTTGAACTGATTTATGAAGGACTGTCATAGAGAAACAGGTACTCGATCACTATGTACAAATTGATTCTTACAGAGTGGAGCTACAATACATTCCTCCAATACGTTGTTTGTCACATGACCTCGATGAGGCTTAAAATTCAGAATGAGACAGGAAGTGAAAGCCTGCACTGTGCTAGTTATTGTTTACTCATTGTGTCGTCCCAATCAACATGTGTGTGAAATCTGGAATGGACCAGTTCATTCTGAAATTTGCCTAAAACCCATTTTGAGGTCACAGTGACCTTTGAGTCAAAAGTGTCACCTATTCGGTGTTGGAGCAACTGAAGTATGGTCCCAATCTCCCCTTCTGTTCGTGAGGTATGGTGTTGAATAGTGGCCAAAAAAGGTTTATTCTGGGACATTATGATGTCAAAGCGAAGTTGACCTTCGACCCTTTGGGTTAAAAATCATCATTTAGTCATCACTTCATTGCTGTATCTCATTAAATATCTGTGTGAAATGCTGTGATAATCATGCATCAACTCTTGCATTATGGCCCAAAACAAGTCTGTCAGTTTCATTTTGAGGTCACAGTGACCTTTGAGACAAAAGGGTCACTAATTCATTGTCTGTGAAATATGATCTCAGTGACGTTTCACAACCAAATTCTAATCAATTCATCCAAGTGGACGTTTGTGCTAAATTTTCCCTCAAATTCCCTCAAGACATTCCTGAGATATCACATTGATGGTACCATCGGTGCTGAGGCATAAAAGCAATAATAACGATCAATAACTGAAATCCACAATATTTCTACAAGAATTATTTAAAGTACCTTTAACAACTGATCATAAGTAGTACAGTCTAGACCTGCTGTATATGTAAAGTGCCCTGAGATAACTTGTTATGATTTGGTACTATATAAATAAAACTGAATTGAATTATTTGTTAATGACTGGCACACACGCTCACCCTGCTGAGTCGGGAAACAGCAAGGGAAACGCAGGTCTTGAACTCATCTGGATTCTTCTGGCTCAGACAGGTGATGAGAGAGATTGCTGCCGTCACCACACCCTGATCCCCACACACATGCACAAGAACAAAATTAATCATCTCAGATCACAGTTTACTGGATACCAGTGGTGCAACTGGCTTCATCAATTCAAAATCATGTTGGATGGGAAGCCAAATCTGGATTTTAATTGTGACAATCAAAGGTTTACATTTCTACCAGATTGCAAATATGTTATGCTAGTCATTACAATAAAAAACATCTTGTAAAAACTGCACACAATAACAGGCACAACAAGGCTACATTCCTGATGTCTGGATTGTGCTCTCACCATGTGTTGGTCGTTGAGCAGGTGCACCACGCGGGACGTCCACTCACCCATCAGGACCAAGTCAGGAGAGGTCTTATAGAGCCGCAGCAGACACAGCGCAGCTGACTGTTTCACACTGTCCATTGTATCTCTGTGGTGCATCACATTCACATTATGTGCAGCTAAGTGAAGTCACCATGATGTAAAGTGACATGAGAGAAAACTGTCTTTGGCTTTATCACTCACAGCAAAACATAATAAACAAACGCAGGACAAATGAGACAGATGATTTTTATTAATTTTACTTCCTCCACCCTCAAAAGCAGAAGTCACACTCACCCAGCAACCAGAATCCGAGGGATCTCACTGGCAAAGGCCTCAGCCATCTCGCGGCTTCCCACATTTGCAATGCAGTGAAGTGCCAGGCACATGAAGGTGGGGTTGCGGCTGGACAGGTCATTCTTGATGGCGTTGTTGATCAGACGGATTAGCTCGCTGTTGCTGTTTACAAGCACTGAGATGAACAGGTAGCCCTGGATTAACAGGTGAAGAGAGGGCACCAATAAGATTAAAAAACAGAGGAGCCATTAAAAACACCATTAAAAAGGAAACTGAAAGGGTAACATTTTCAAAAGCCTCTCACTGTCATTACTACATTTGGTTTATGGTTGATATCCTGAGGCCCAATTACATATTAGCTCCTCTACTGTCAACATGCCAAGGCATAGACACAGAAGGAACTTAGGGGACACAGAGGGGTAGCTCTGCTATCTTTGGTGATAGAGCAGTGAACTCTGAAACCACTTTGAATAGTGATCCTGATGCAACATTTTTTTGCTTACTCAACATTTCCTCTTCCTGAGAAAAAACAGTCCACCATACAGACTCAGGAACTAATTACAGTGGCTGGGGTATTTGTTCTGCTTTAACATTAGGAGCTTTAAACTATGTATGTTAAGTCAAATAAGTGTTTTTCCACTGTGGAGAAAGGCAGACCACATGACATGTATGACAGGTCAGGCATTTACATAGACCTCAAAGTCACAGGAAGTAAGTTGGACCTGACCATGAATCATGGTTAAGTTTGGACTTAAAACCCACTTTGGGTTAGAGAGTGTATTTAAGTATTTTAAGTATTAAAACAACAGTCTACTAGCTGATACCTAGCATGATATTTTGAGGGCTTGTGATTCTGGCCAGTATGTGGGTGATGACACACAGATCATAACTCTAGCTCTGTCAACACAGAGATCATCGACCTTGGATCAAAGGTCTATTGCAGAAAGCAGGCTTAACAAACTCTGAACTGATGAACCCTGAGATGAGAAAAAGTTTTCTGTTCCAGAGCAGCCCAATCAGAGTTTGTTCAATGTTGACTCTGAGTTAAGCGTGTGGGTGTAGTGAGCAAAAAAAAGCCATCATCAGTGGGGCTCCAATACTATGATTTCACCATGGCAACGGGTAAATAAAGAGCAGAGCCTCCATTTTAATACAGTTGAGGTAGAAATATTAATGTGTGCCGATGCGGACCATGACATTAACCTTAAAAACAGGAGTGGAGAAAAGAGTCAATAGGTTACCGATACATTTAATTTACTTTCGTCCACTCATTCATTATTTGCCAGACTTGAATTTCCTTAGTGGATAAGAAAGTGCTGGATTCGATATTCATATAAATTTAATTAGCAGGTGGCAGCAACTGAAGATGAAAATATAAAACAAACAGATATTAATTTTCATTCACTGATCAGTGTCTTATAGAGATGTGTTTTATTTAAACAGTGATTACTACAGTAATTCTTCAGTGCAGGGAACTGACCGATAACCTGACAGCTGCCTTAATGTCCACAGAGTCACAGTGTTATAAAGGACAGTGAATAGATTTTATTCTGAGCATTCTGAGGATGGTGGGTTACACCATGGGTTACACCATGTGTAATGTCGGAGAGATCACTGTCTGTCCTAACACATGATTGATCATTAAAATGGTTATGATAAAGACAGTCCTTGATTAAGGTACTAATATCCAACTGGGATTTTGATGTTTCTAAAGACGTAAACTTCTGCAAATGAATGACACGATATGACCTTTGGTAACGACTCTATGAATGAGGAAATGAAACAGGGTGTCAGATAGCTCCTTCAGGATCAACAGGAGGGGATGACACAGAGAGAGACTCAGTTTGTTGAAGAAAAGCTCCCACTGAGCAAGTTAGGTTCACAGCGTCTGTTACCACAGTAACTGACCCAGAGTTAAAGTGATCTCTGTTTCTGGAACTGAAAACACACTCTCCCTCATCTCCGTTTTAACAAACTCTGAATTTTCACTAAACCTGCTTTCTGAAATAAACCCCTGGAGTGGTCCAACAGAGCAGGAGTAGAGTGTTTGATATGCTGTTCTAACAACTTAAAAATGATCACATAATTTAGGACTAGGCTTGATAAACTCAATACTTTGAGTTGGCCGAACCAAAGCCTGTCAAATACCATATGAAACCTGAAACATTGTTTGCTTCCTCTACTTGTAAAGGCAATGGCTTTCAAGCATATGTCTTTACTTGGCATGTGTCCCATAATGATACTTTTGGTTTCACACTGGTCTTTTTCTTCAGTTTACACAATTTTCCAACAATACCAAGCCTACTTGAATGAACTAAACACAGTGTTTAGTATAGTTATATATGTGTGTGTGTGTGTGTGTGTGTGTGTGTGTGTGTGTGTGTGTGTGTGTGTGTGTGTATATATATATATATATATATAT